>JANTNT010005906.1:0-13676 GCA_024752375.1 Entacmaea quadricolor | reverse complement strand
CATTTCATCAGCCAATGACATTGCTTGTCACATCATTTCATCAGCCAATGACATTGCTTGTCACATTTCATCAGCCAATGACATTGCTTGTCACATCATTTCATCAGCCAATGACATTGCTTGTCACATCATTTCATCAGAGCCAATGACATTGCTTGTCACATCATTTCATCAGCCAATCACCTCCATTTCATATTCTCACGTGATCTCCAATCATACAAAACAAATTGGACTTTTTTTTCCAAACCATATACAATGGCGAACAATGTACAATGTGAATCGATTTTCTGTCATTTGATTATGCGTTGCCAAAACCACGTTGTGAATACCAAAACAAAGAAATTCACAAAAACACAATAGAAATACTTCCTTTCCTTCTTTCTGCTAATTTTTTTAATGATAAAATGATATATAAATAAAAATAAAATAGTAGTAAGAACGACCAAAACAACAACATAAGTGATGATAATGTTGATACCGATGCTTAAAAACGTATACCACTATTAGATAGTAATTAGTTTACATAGACAGTTAATATTTCGAGAAAAGTCACCGTAGCTTTTAGAAAAGTTTTTGAACTACTTTTTAGGGATTTGGAATAAAAATGGCGGCGGTTTCCGTTAAATAACCATCTGTAAGTGACGTAAAACTTGGACCTCAAAAGTCACTACGAAAACCCCTAAACTTTGAAATCCTGTTTTTTTCTAATTCGTCCTTTCGAAGCCACAATGTCTTTGAAGGCTTTAAATACCGCGAAATTGAAAACAATAAATTAATGCCAGTCAATCTGACGCGTTATTTTCGATTGTTTGGAGTTTATAAATCGTGGATTGAGCTACTATTGATAAAAATTTGACAGAAAAAGTGACAGTTGTCATAGCAACATGACCAATCTACCAGTTATTTGGCTGGCTCTCCCGTCGCAAATTACACTCGCTAGTTTTTTTATTTTGTGCTTACTCATCCGTTCTTAGCTTTATCAGAATTATATCTACCTATTTTTTACGGCCCTGATTGGCTGATTAAATGTATTCAAGTCTGTCTTTATTTGCCTACTCGCTACATACTCACAAAGCCACAACCGACAATTAATTTTGAGAATCTCTCTTTAAGAATTGCGTAACCATATAAGTGTCTAAAGACCGAACAACTTTTTGCCGAACATGCTAACAAAATTACAGTTTTTGCTCCCTGGATTTAAAAATCTATCTTTCCTGACAAAGTAGCTTATTCAATTTTTGTTAAGATACAAATTTAAAACAGGAAAAATGACAAGCTTTGCAATAATGATTTCGGAATTTTGATGCAAGTTCGCCACCAGGAATCAGAGATTTATATTTTTCGTTTCATCTTCTGAAAAAAACCATTTTTTTTTCAATTATCGTATGTTTCTGTCTAAATCCCTGGCGAAAAAAAACTAAATGAATTAATAATTATAAAGTAGTTGCACCACACTATTGACAGAAAATTAAAAAAAAAAAAAAAACAACAAGACCAGAGAAAAACTCTTTACCGACAAATAAAGCAAAAGGTTTTTTGGATAATTTTTGCTCGTATCGAGATCGAGAAAATTCTTTGTTAGAAAAAAATTACTTCTTAATATGCATTGTTGAAGTTAGTTCTCAAAGGCGAATTGTGAATTTGATAAAACCTTGAGTTCTGAGTGGGTCAAAGTGGATAAACAGCATTGCAAATGCTTAATTGAAACGTGAACTGGTTTGTGCTAATTTTTAGCCATTCCGTAGTCTTATATTTAAAAATAAATATGTCCTTTTAATATAAATCAAACAAAAGCACAAGCGGACGGAAATAACTCATAATCAAACCATCCAAAACTACTTCTCTTTAACATAAATATAACCTTATAAAAATAGGAGAAATATATTTTCGCTGGAGCTATAACGAAGTATCGAAGTCACGTCGATGCGCCGGCGAACAGGTGCCGAATGTGCGCCGTCACAACGAAGAAAGCCGAATGTAAATTTGTAAATACACCAAATCAAGTGTAGAATATTCTTTGTTGTGGTTTGGTTCAGAGTTTTTCGACGCTTTGGATACAAGCTTTAATATAGGATGAATGGGAATTTCTTCAGACATGGAAACTAAAGGAGGCAAGAAGGAACACTCTTGGACTGCCTCTATAAATTTTAGTTAGATATTTAGGATTTTAAGCGTGGGTTGGCCATTCATTTGCCATTTATAACTCGTGGAAATTGAGAATCCCCGAATCAAGGGGACGCAAAAACCTTGTCTCTACGCTTCGGATTTTTAGGAAAAAATGGCAGGAATGCGAGGTCCTTCTTCACCGCCGCCACCTGACTTATCTCATCTGACAGAAGAGGAGAGAAGTATTATCCTAGAAGTGATGAATCGACAGAAAAACCTTGAAAACCAAACCCATGAAATGCAGAAGTAAGTCGACTTGCTTACAACCAACGCCAAGACAATGCCTACGATTGCTTGTGGCGTTGATAATCTCGACGTTATAAAATATTTTTTTATTCATCTGCGATGCTTTGAGCGTCTTTGTTTGACAAGGTTATCGAGAGAATATCTAGGTTTTTTTGGGTAGAGTTTGGGAACGAAATGAATAGTGTGTTGAAGGTTTCACTCATCAAATGCTGTCTTCCATCTCAGACAAATGATGAAAGAAGTAGCGACGTACGAGAACAAGCTTGAAAAAAAGACAGATATTAAAGCTAAGGTTGACGATCCAAATGTATGTGAGATTTGCCAAAAGACTAAATTCACCGAAGGAACGGGCAAAGAGTGTAAATATTGCAAATTAAAATGCTGTTCGCGTTGCGGAGTGGAAGTTTCTATCCCAGGAGCGAAGCAGGTACGTCTCATGTGGATGATCAGAATTTTTACGAAAAAATTTTCCCGCTTAATTTTAACCTGATCCTAGGGTCTCCGTTAACGGATTTATACCTCAGTATTCCAAAACCTGAGGTCAATCCCGAGATGGAGTAAGATTTGTTTTTCTAAGGTAACTTTTTCTACCATTATTGAAGTCGTGATGTTGATTGTAACTTATAAATTCCATTTTTTTCTCCCATCTCATTTTATCCTTGGCTGCTTTCCGGGATCATCGGTCTACAACAGACTACGGTGAGTTAAAAATTAACTTTATTTTTATAAGATAGTTTTTTATTGTCTTGCTTTGAGCTTGCTAGAGCTGCGAGCAAGAAGATTTCCAGCTATAGAGTGAGGCCTTGGCGGACGGGCTGTAAACATACAGTTGACAATCTTCTGGCTTGTTCATAAATATTTTAAAACCAACAGAGTTTTGTGGCTCGGCAAAATTCAGACCAACTAACTCATGCTTTGAACATATTTATCTCGCGAATCCATCGCTTTTCTTCCTCAGACAAGGTCTCCTAAACCAACACTTATAACCAAAGCAAAAGTTTATTGAAGAATTTCCTATATCCTTCGAGGTTTTAAATTAATTGTCCTAGTGTTTATATGCAGACGAATACATATATTCAAACTTACACTCCAGAATATTTTACTAGAGCGAGAATTTCAAATAAGATAGAAACAAGGACATATTTGTTAAAGTTAGGTTTTCTAGCGGTGCTACAACGTTTTTATTTAGCACTGTATTTTAATTTCCAAGCCGTACCGTCTAAACTGTAAGGTATATAATAGCTGGCTTGTAGAAAATCCTCGTTTGCAAATGCATCGTACATAGTGAGTCCAGGTGATTTACTCTAACGTGTGGTGACCCACCCATTTTTAAACAATTTTTTATTGGAAATGTACTAGTATAAAAGGAAATACTCTTAATACGAGATTTCCAGCTCAGGATATAATTTAACAGACACCACACTTGTAATTCTATTTAAAGTTTTCTGAAATGGTAGATTTACTGTTAGGGTTAGACCTTGACATACTGGAAAAGATGCATTTTTATTTACAAGATTTTATTATTAAACAGTATTATTCGAGAAAATAGCCTTTAGAAGTGCAGACTTGTAATTTAAGATCTTTTCAGAAGGTTTAAAGTATTTGGATTACAAGTTAAATTTCTAGATAAATACATAACTTAAATTAATACTGTTTCTTTATTGTATGTTATAAAAAAAATGCTTCTTGAACTTTGAATATAAGCTTTTGTGTTTGTGGTTCAAAAGATTCACAGGTTATTTAATGAATGTGTACTAGAAAACTTGAAAATTAATCTGAGGTTATAAGTTATAGCTGTATTTGGATTTGTTTGCTTAAATCATCAAAACGAAACCTTTAATTTAGAAATATGTTACGTCTTACTCACACAATACATAATAATGCATATTTGAATACGCTTCTCATATTTTGCAAAGTAATTTTTATTTCTGGTTTTTAAGATTCACCTCAATTACCTAGAGTTGAGTTTTTAAGATAGCTGGGCAAAGCTTTCATCTCCCAGGTAAACCAAATAGTGAGGTTTTTTATTGCCCAGCCCTGGGAATCTATTGGGGCGTTCCACAAGTTGTGAGAGATTGGTGAAATGACAGTTGTAATAATGATAAGATCAAGGCTGTTCACCGTGATTAAGATACAGAAAGATTTGTCATCTAATAAAGTGTTCATATGCCACATAACATAATAATCACTTTCTGGAACACTGTTGTTAGGCATAACATTTAATATACTTTAGAAATAACTTGGAATTTTTTCAAAAATATCTTATAGGGGATCAGGTTTCCTAGTAACTATATAAGCATTCCACGTAGGCCGCAAAGCTTAGGGCATTTGTTGTAATGTTTCAACCAATACAATTAATTGTATGCTGCTATAAGTAAAAATGCAATATGATATTTACTGGTTGTTAGTTAATAGCTGGTATAGCCCCAGTAAGACTAAGCACTTGATGAAATTGAACCTGTGTGGTTCTATTAACACATACATTTTCACTGTTATAATTTAATGAATACGAGTAGGATTCTTTACTAAAAGGTGATTCTTTAGTCATGTGTGGACTCAAATGTTGTCTCATATTAAACTTAAATGCTTAAGCATTATAACCTTAAAACAATCTTATGTACTGTTCACCTATTCTATAATCCTTAAAATGTCACACAAGACAATTTAAAATCCATAATTTGTCATAATTTTAATTGAATTAAGTCAATAGAGACAAAAAAAAAAAAAAAAAAAAAAAAAACAAAAGAGAGCCTGCAAAGAATAAAAAAAAACCTAAGAAAGACTTTATTTCCAGTCAAAAAATGCAAACAGTAAGGTATTATTTAGTAAATAATAAAGATTGCTAACTTAGATTTCTTTAATTAATAATTATTATACATCAGAAAAAAGAATGGAGAATAAAACATTTAAAAATAAGTAAAAAGTCTTATAATAAAATTTTAATTTGGTATCATTTCAATAATTGTCAGAGTCTGGATGCATGCATCATGTATATATATATATATATTTGTCGTGAAAGATCTTGTCCCATTTGTGCAAATATTGATATTTTTAAAGATATTTCTTTGGCAGATATCAGTTGCAAGTTGTACACGCAATACATTTTCAATCTCAGTTTTTTAATACTTCAAAATGAAATACTGAATATGTATAAGTTTCAACAAAAAAAAACCCCAAAAATTCTTATAACATATTTTATTTATTTTTCAAACTGTACTATTATAATATAAGAAGCATGGCCATGGTCTACAGTGTGACAAGGATAATTTTCTTTTGTTTTTTACTTATGTCTTATTGATTGATTGATTTTCTGAGCATCAGCATAAGCTTACTGACAGAGAAATACTATTCAATCCTTAAGGCTGGCTTGGCAAAATCAGTACACATGACTGCAGCTTTTGCTTGTTCTTCCATTTTGCCACACTCAAAGCATTGTAATGGTGGACAATGTCAGAAACATTTGTTTTGTCTACACTGAGTGCCACACTTTTGCCATGTTTTGTCATGATGAGTAATATCGGAGGACACAATGATGTCGCCATAGTGTGTCCTTGTCTTGCGAGGCCATTACTGTCAGAAACTTCAGCATCACGACTAAAATATGAACAAAATGTTTGAATGACTTTATGTTATGAAATTTATATTATATGATTTTTGAAACTTTACTTTCAGCTTAACGATAAGTATAGTTTAATTATTTTTGTCTAGAGTGATTGTTGGGCCATAAAAATTATATTACATAATCTTATTCCTTATTTTGTATTCCATTAATTGTTTTTATTATTCTTTACATTTTTATTGTTATTTCTATTACATAACTTATGTCTGTAATGGGTAAGAATTGAAATAAAATACTTAGTTAAAGGCTTTACAAAATATGTGCACAAAAGTTTATAAGCTAGGTCATAATTGTTTATATCTGATTTTCAATCTTTTATAATTATCAGGATTTATAAATTTGATTTCAGCTGAGAAGAATTTAGAATTGTTCATGTTTATTTATATCAATAAATGCATTTTTATGGCAGCCGTAGCCATGCATTAATAGCACTTGTTCAGGTTAAGTATTCAAGACATGTACCAGTCCTGTATTGATGTGTTTAATATGAGTGTTGCTAGTCAACCGTGATATACAACATGTTCTGATCAAATGTTTGTAATTTTTATGTTAAGCCAAGCATGAACAATACATGACATTATAGACTGTTTAAGCCAGATTACTCATGATTTAATATCTAAACATTCAACAGGTAATAACAGTATTACTAAGGGTCAACTATTTGGAAAGTAATGGCAACAACTAAAGCATATAAAAAATGTTAATATAATATGTTAAGTATTGAACACTCGTAGGCATTCGTCCATGTGCTTATTGCAGTTAAGTGGACCTTGACTATATGCTGGTGTGACAATATGAATTATGTTTAACAAGAAGTAGGAGTTTCTAATCAAACTTGTCACATTGCTATTAGCAAAGCTGCAGAGCTTTGTAACAATTGAGCTTGAACTGTCAAAGATATTAATTTTTGAAAACATGAAATTTTACAAAGAATTGTAAGACACTTGTCAACCCATGCCCGTTCATTATATGTACATCCCTTGCAAATATTTCTAGTTTGAAAACTTCATGTCTTTCAATTAGGAATGATATTTACAAAAATTTCACAGTTTTTACACTAGTAGTGGTATGAAATAAATGAATTTAACTACTTTTCTTAATAAAACAAATATTTCAAAATGTCAATGTAAGTATGATAAAGGTCAGTATGGCTGAATGTGTTGTAAAGGCTAAAGTTTGTCATGCATGGACTAATCAACACAACTTCACAGAATGTTAATAATTTTCATAAAAACAAAAGAAATTTTATCCCAGATTTAACAGTTTTTTTGAAAAGTTTCTTAGATAATATAAAGATCAAGTGACATTGACTTGTTACATATACAGTCAGATTGCATTTTGAATGAATGTGGAAAAACTTTTATAGTGTGACCTGAATACTCACTGTGGGTACTACAAAATATTTAAGGAATGTTTATATTGTTCTTTGGCCAATCAGAAATGCTCCTCTAATGTTACAGTTAGGGAAGTGTAACTTCTGATTGGTTAAAATACATTCCTAAAATATTTCTTTGTGTCCATGGTTCTCCAGGTCACACTGTAATACAAACATGACCCTGTTCTTATGTATATTGATTGTACAAGCAGTGATCTCATGCTAGCTGTGAGATTTTACAGCAGATTTTCTCAGCATTCTGCTATGACTGTGATCATGAACTGGGTGCGGTGTTTTTTTCATGGAAACATTACTACGGTTATCACTTGAGTGAGAAACGACAAAGTTTTGAGACATGTTTTGACGTGAAAATGACAATGCTGTTAGGGGCAACGCACGGGCCGAGATAAATGAAAATTACACTCAGCCAATCAGAGACAACCGTTCTCAACTGTTCGCACGCCTGAAAGAATATTGCGGTTTAAACCATGACATTGCCCCTAACAACATTCTTGTTTTAACGTCAAAACATACATCTCAAAACTTTGTCGTTTCTCACTCAAGTGATAATCGTAGTATCTGTTTTATGATTGATTGTAAATGGTGTTTTAGTAAAAGACATTTACAGTAATGTGTGAGCTAGAAGTATATTATAATGGAGCTGTAAGTCTCATGGCTTCCAAACTGAAGAAGGGATAAAAAGAAGGGATTGTGAATGAAGATCAAAGTGCAAAACTCATTATAAAACTTTTTTGCTCTGTCGATAGTTCTTTCAATACTTAGGAGGTGGCATATACTTTCAGGGCTAAAACTTTGAAAAGGATTATACGCTCAAAAAGTCAATTGATTTTTCACTTTAGCTAGTAGACAACAAATTAACTCACATTTTTTTCCATGTTCATTAAATTAATAGATAAGCATATAATATTCTGATGTTTAATTTTGCTTGACATCTCAAAGCCTAAAGCATTTTTTAGCTTACTACTTAAAAAAATATTTTAAGCCCTGACTTTGTATCCATATCTGGAACATAAGTCTTATTATTATTATTTTTTTAAATAATTCAAGTGTTTTGATTGGCTAAGAGCTGTCAGCGAAATTACCATAGTCGCCGGATAGCTGCCCAAATTTGTAGTTATGACATCACCATGGAATGTTGAAAACCAATGTTCGAAGTTGTGACGTAATTTAGTGGCATATTGAAAAGCAATAGCTTGCGGTATGATGTCACGCTAATTTATGCAGTTCATGCCAAAAGTGGGAAAATACAATGGTGACAGCTACATCAACGTTGGTTGAATTATTTTCAAAAAATAATAAAACAATTATTGAATTCGGTTCTCGTAGAATTATGGGGAATTATTAAAGCCTCGGTTTGTGTTATCTGCCTCAGCCTTCAGCTTCGGCAGATAACACAAACCTCGGCATCAATAATTCCCCATATCCTACTCGACCTCATCCAATAATTGCTTAATATGTCAGTGGCACTTTCAATTTTCTTCAGATTGTCAACTTGGCTTGAACATATAATACCCATTCATGAAATTTGTCATAAACCTAAAAATTCCTTTACCAGTTTCCACTTAAAGTAATTCTTACAATCAATATTTCTTGAAAATTGTCTGTACAGTTGTCCAATATTAACAGACATATAATATAGTTCAGGTAAATGACTAGCTGTTAATGTGACGTTGTGTTAAAAGCTGTTATCCATTTAAGTTTAAAGTACAATTCCTGGTTGATAAACCAAAAGTTTATTAAACATATTTTAAATTAATTCTATAGGTATCATGCCATATAATTATGTATGAATAATATCAGGAATATAATCTTTACAGTACAGTACAAAAAAACTCTCTAAAATTTATCTGGGATATACATGTTATCAAACATATATCCTTTGTTTTAAGACTTAATTTAAGACCATTAAATTTTCCAGTAAATGTAAGTATTTTAGCAGGATTACAAATTGGCAGGTGCAACACATTATTTATCAGGATTATAGAAAAATACCTAAATGGTAAAGAGTTTACAGATGATTTTAAGAATAGTTTTGTCTTCTTCATCTTTCCACTGGTAAATATAACACTTATCAAGAAAAGTGAAATTGTAGCATGGTTTTATCAACCAATCAGGTCAGTGGAAGTTTTAGGATAGGTTACTTCACCAATAGAAAAATAAAAATATTAACATTAAATATTGAAGACTGCTCAGTTGGAGGTCATGATCAACCTGCAATACTGTAAATTAGGTTAGTATTTTGTACCGTGGTCTTGTCTGATCAAAGCAGGCCAGACGACAACATTAAGTTAGAGTTTTTAGGTGTGATGTTTTGTGTGAAAAAGGACCAAATGGAAAAAAAATACAACTTTAGAATTTTATTCTTCATTACAGGTTTTTTTAGGGACTGGTCATAAAGTAAAGAGGAATAGGAAAATAATTTTCTAGGGTCAAATTTGGTATTAACCCACCTTTTAATTCATGCTAAACTTTATATGTCCATGATCACCCACCTCTCATTACATTTTTTATTTTAGTCATAATCTTGAAAAACACAAATGTTTATGAAGCAGATTTTATGACTCATGACCTACCCCTAATGAGTTGATCATTATATCTCATAACTCACCCTGAAAGGCTAAAAAAAACACAGTGTTTCATGACCCACCCCCCTTTTACTTTATGACCTGTTCCTCATAAGTGTGACTGCCGCCTCATGTATTGGATAATAAACAATTATTCTTGAGCTGTATTGAGAAAGTAAATTCAAAGAATTTGTTGATTAATTTCATGTGGAAATTTAAAATTTATATCCTTGTGTATGACCTTCTTGACAAAAATAACCCATAACCCATCTTTTACACAAGAAGAGCACAGAAATCAAAAAGTGTAAGCTTACAATCAAACTTTTATTGGATAAGGTTATCCAGCTGGAGGCCACATATATAATAGCCTTCTATAAAAACGTTACCTTATTAATACATCTTTTTTTCTATTACTTTAAAGTTTTAGATTTCTTCCAGTGATAAACAATATTTTCTTTAAAATCAAAATCATAATTGTGGCTCCCTTCATCCATTACCGTCACCTGTAATTAATTCTAGCAAAGAACCACTGATGATAGCTTATGGAACTTTAAAAAGAGCTCAAGTGTGCTAGCAAAAGTTTTTTCAAAAGAAAGATAATATAAATAATCTTATTGATAAATATGTCTTAGTACCCTAACTCTTTCTTGTTGCTAATGTTGTTGTTGTTCTATTTCTTCTTCTGTTTTGTCTTTGTTTTTTTCCTGTACTGACTTCGATGTCTGCATTTGTAGATTGCGTTAGGTGGATGTCAATCACTTGAAGATCAAAAGAAAATGCACACATGTGACAAAATCAAGTGATTGACATCCAGCTAACGCAATCTACAAATGCAGACATCGAAGTCTAGACAGTCACGCTTCATCGGAAATGACAGTAATACATGTACTATTTTCTTACATGCTAAGATTGTAAATACTGATCCTATCTTTAAGCTCTTGCAAACTATGGAATATTAGTTTTGTCATCTAACTCGATTAGCATTTGCTATTTTTAGATGACACACATACTTTTCTGGTTTTTTTACTTGGTATTTGGTATTTAGTTTCACTAGCATATTATTGTGTACAAATAAAGAGGATTGCTTGATTGATTGCTTGATTGATTGCTTGATTGATTGATGTTGAGTGGTTCAGTACTCCCAACATTGTTCAGCTAACATAAACAATGATCAAGCATTTGCTATACAGCTTATTACAATAGTCAAGTTTTTAGGTTGATATTTGACATCTTTTCTAAAGTTTATTGTATAAATGAAATGATATCGTCAATATTTTAATACTAGCATATATTTGATAGGAGTAATGATGGCCCAATATCTGATTCTCTCGTTTCAAATATCGGTCTTGCATGGTCGCAAAAATGGCTAAAGTTACTGCCATCTAGCAAGAAAATAAACTTGGTGATCCCCCCTTTTTTATTTCATTTTTGGAATAACCATAGCTAAGTTAGTAACTACAAAATTTTAATAAAAATCTATGTTCGGTTCTATTTCTATGGAATTACCTTAAGCCATGTCTATGTTAGTTAAGCCATGTCCATGTTAGTTAAGCCATGTCCCATGAGTGAAGCCATGCCCACATGAGGGAAGCCATGCCCACATGAGGGAAGCCATGTCCATGTTAGTGAAGCCATGGCCATGTTAGTGAAGCCATGGCCATGTTAGTGAAGCCATGTCCCATGAGTGAAGCCATGTCCCATGAGTGAAGCCATGTCCATGTTAGTGAAGCCATGCCCATGTTAGTTAAGCCATGCCCACATGAGGGAAGCCATGTCTATGTTAGTGAAGCCATGCCCATGTTAGTTAAGCCATGTCCACATGAGGGAAGCCATGTCCATGTTAGTGAAGCCATGCCCATGTTAGTTAAGCCATGCCCACATGAGGGAAGCCATGTCCATGTTAGTTAAGCCATGTCCATGTTAGTTAAGCCATGTCCACATGAGGGAAGCCATGTCCACATGAGGGAAGCCATGCCCACATGAGGGAAGCCATGTCCATGTTAGTGAAGCCATGCCCATGTTAGTTAAACTATGTCTATGGTAAATAAGCCATGTCTATGGGAGTTAAGCCATGTTTACGTGAGTTAAGCCATGCCCATGTTAAGTTGAGCCATATAAAATTAAGTTTAATTGATAACATTGTCAGCTTGGTAGAATTATTAATATATTATTTTAAACATTACTATAACTAACAGTATAAAGTACTCTCAGCTTTTACACGTATCATACATGTAACCTCATAGAATTAAAGCTTTAAATCAAAACAAGTCCATTTCCCAAAGGGATTTATTTCCTAATTTGTTGTTAGCATGAAAACCATAAGGAGATCAGTGATTTTTAAATGTAATGTGTACAGTAGAAGTGAAACAGTTTATAGTTCCTTATTGCATAGTTAATAGAGGGAGATGGTTAGGAAACCCATTGTCATATGTCTTTGTTCACTGTTTTCAACCATGACGGTGCACAACCTTTAGTTTTACCATTGTTTTACCATCATTGGCTACGGCTGAGCGTCTGAACCCAAATGTTTCTTTTGGCTGCTTGTTCAAAATACTTCAATGTACATTATGGCTATTAGAATGTTTCAAAAAATAAGCCAGTAAAGAATGTTATTTTCAGTCGTTTATCCATTTCTGATAATGGTAAAACAAAATTTGTGCATGGTCATGACCAGTCCAACATCAAAAGCGAACGAAGAAATATAACAATAGGTTTCATAATCATCACTCTATTAGTTTCAAGTTTATTTTTGTACTTTAAATTATAAATGAATACAAATATGCAAACATAAAAATTAGACAAATTACAAAGTACAGGCCATCTGCAAATAACCACAAGAGCTGGACGAAGACAGATGATTAACTATGCTAATGGCATATTTTACTTTTATTCCCCAGAGTGTACAAATTAGTTTTGTGAAACTCAAATCCTTGTCATTACTCGATATTCTGAAGGTTGCATGTTAGATGTTTAACTAAAAATTCAGACCTTTTTAAAAACAATTTTTGTTTTAGTTTTTTAACTTTTAGGTCAGCTTCAAAACAATTTCTTCTTAGAATATTTTATTTATAATTATGGTTTTCTTAATAAGAATGGAATCCGATATTTATTTGTATGCTAACAGAAAAAGACTTTTAAAGTGCTTGTAATTAAATGGTACCAATTAAATACAGTCAAAGTTCTCATAAGCAACCATCTTGCATTGGGGAATCAAAAAAGTGGTCACAACTGGAGCTGATCATTTATGAGAATGCAATCTCTCAAGCAACCACAGGGTAAAACAATAGTGGCTGGTTGCTTACCAGAGCTTTTAACTTCAGAAAATTTTGGTTCATGTACTTTTACTTGAATGTGTATGAGAGATTTTTGAAAGAAAATTAAAATTTACTGGTAGATCACAATTTTTTGTCAATGATCAAAGTGTTGATTGATATTAATCATTATAGTGTATAGAATTAAGTGGTTGTTTAAGAGAGCTTGAAAACTAAGGGAAAAAGGTTGGTATTTACCAAAGTGGTTGCGGTCGCCTACAAAAGTGCTAATGCTTACAAGAGCTTGTGATTACAGCATTTGAGTGACATTTCAAATGGGGTTTTACAAAGGTGGTCTTACTGTCGTTCTACTCTAACCGTGGTCACTTCAGTTCATTAACCAATCAGATGACGAATCGAAAACAATAGAATTC
>JANTNT010005795.1:3622-13680 GCA_024752375.1 Entacmaea quadricolor | reverse complement strand
AACTATCGATCAGAGTAGCTTGTTATGTTGAATGGAATGGCTTAATTACTATTGATTGGAGTCGGCTTATGTCGAATAGAATAGCTGACTGTCGATTGGTGTAGCTTGATATTGACTGGTATAGCTAACTATTGATTGGGATAGCTTGGTGTGGATTGGAATAGCTAGTCTCCTGCAGAGAAAAGTCTCCCGCAGACTTACGCAAACTGGGGAGGGGTGGGTGGAGTTGGACAGTTTTTGAGCAATAAGCCATTTCAAAACCCAACTGATATTCAATCTCTGGATGGTTACAATGTGGCATCTTGACCCTTATGCACTAGGGTGGGGGACAGGGTTGGGGAATGTGGGGCACATTTGGATCACATTTGGATCACATTTGACAAGCAATGATGTTCTGGAGGATGGAGAAAGAGTGAAGATTTGACTGGTGTGGTGGCAATGGTGGGGGATTAGGTCAGGATATGGCTGCAGTTGGGAAGATAACTTGAATGTCTTAACACCCAAGGTGGGGGATTCGATTTTCATTCTTGCACCTCTGTGGGGTAATTACCAACATTTGTACAGCTCAGGGTGGGGGCTGGGGGTTTACTTTGACAAGTGCATTACTGGAGGTAGGTGATTTATTTTTGCTTATTTTGCTGTAATAGACCAGTTTGGCTGAATGTTGTCCCACTTTAGACCACATGACCATTCCTATGAGTACACAGATAGGCCAAGTTCACTATTAGTGTATAAGAAAATGTATGGGACTTCCTGTTTGGCAATAGTCGATTTTCTTTGTAAATATGAAATAAACTCAACTTATGATATAATATAATGTAATGTATTGTAATATAATATAATATGATATAAACATATAAAATGCTAAATAATAAGATATTAAAATAGCTCTACATAATCATGCACTAATTTGAACAAAGGACAAAATGAATTATGATTACATTTACTCTCTAAAAGCTCTATAAATAAACAAATAAGTAAACAAATTTTAATTTCTCTGTTTGGCTCTTTTCACTTTTTCCATCTTTACATTCATTTTATAATAATTTGATACTTCTGAACCTGTAATTATATTAATTTAAGCTGAGCTTTTGACCTACACGGCCAACTTCAGGGCAGTAGAAATGAGAAAAATACAAGAAAATGTGAGCATAAATACAACATACTAAAAAATGAATACTCCCTTAGTATATTGTATGGTCATTTTTTCCTCATTTCTAACTGCCCTGATGTCATGACCATGTAGGTTGAAAGCGCGGCTTAAATTTATATAATTACAGGTTGAAGTAGCATATTATTATAAAATGAATTTAAACACAGCCTATATTACACTGAATGCCAACATGGCCAATGGCCTGGGGGGAGTTGCATCAAATCAAGGCTACCGAGGATTCACTTCATTTCGCTTACCTCTGTCAAAAGTTGTTTATCGTGTTCATTCCTTTGAATTTTTCCAGTTGAATATGATAAACAACTTTAGATAGAGGTAAGTGAATTAAGACTTGAATGAGGTGAATTCTCGATAGCCTTGATTTGATGCAACTCCCCCCAGGCCATTGGCCATATTGGCATTTGGTGTATAAACTCCTATTTGATTTCATCTTTTCATTGTCATTACTTTATTTTGCTTTGTTTTCTCTTGATGATTATATAAGGGGAAACTGCATGTTTCCAAGCTCATTATCTTAATTATTATAATTACTATAATCATTTTAAAAACAATTAAAATTAGAATTATGACATCATCATTATTATTAGATCATTACATAATGTGAGTACATGTAAGAAGAGAGAAGGATCTGTTTGATATCTGAGGTAGGCAGTTTTTTGACTTCTAAGAACAATAACAGGGACAAACAATCCATGTTGTTCATCTGTAGGAAATAATCCACATCCCTTTTACATGACACAGGAAAAAAATGAATTCCCAATTTTGGGGAAAAGTTGGGATTAATACCCAGGTTTTGGGAAAATATTGGTTTTGGTAGCATTTTCCCAATAAAATCCCTAAAATGTATATTTTTCTTCCCAAACAAATTGGTGAACTTTAGGATTGTAATTTAGAGATTTTAGTGGGAAAATGCTACCAAAACCAATATTTTCCCAAAACCTGGGTAGTAATCCCAACTTTTCCCCATAATTGGGAATTCATTTTTTTTCCTGTGATAAAAGAGTTGCAGTTTTTGTCTTGGATATGTTTAGTCTTGGGGATTTTTAAGCTGATGATGCAGAATTACCTACAAAACTAGTTTGTCTGCTCTGGTAATTGCTGGACTTGTGATTTTCACTTTTCTTTTCATTATTAATGGATGTTTTTGGAATTCACTTAAATTTCTTAACATTTTCTGAAAATCTTCAGTTTTCAGTAAAGGTTTAGTATATTTTTTCATAAAAGGTTTTAGAATAATCCGTAAAACTAGTATATATGTTGCGTTTTTATTTTTCTTCAAAAAGAATGAGATATAAACAGCCAAACTAGCTTGTGTTGCAGTTCTATTTTAAGCTACTGAACAATCTCATCCTGTTTACGTGCCGACTTGTCTGATGTCTGATACGTGCAAGAAGCCTCGCGAACGTTGGTTGCGTAAACCTGGGTCAGAGTCAGGGCGTTAACAATTGATTATTTGCGTCACAATTCATGACGTAAGAAAAATCAACTCTGATTGGATGATTCACCTTGGTTACGCATCTTTCTTGAAATGTGATTGGTTGGAAAATCCCGAAAAACAGGTCCAAACCGGTATGACTGCATGGGAAAGTAAACGTATTTGTTGCGTTCTCGCCTGGTCTTTAGTTGTTCTGGGGGATCGTGTACGGGTTGGTTGTGTACGAAAGTCTCCGCTGGTTTGTGCCTTTTCTATCCAATTTTATTCGCTCTATTCTTATATTTATCTCACATTTGTAAAGATTCACGTTCCAAGGAACAAGAGGAACAAAAATCTAGTATAACCTAATTCAGAAGATCAGAAAAGAAGATATTTCATGTGAAAACAATCAGCAAACAAAATTTTGACGCGCAAAAGCTTTCATTAGGAGATAGTTTTGCCTAAAATCTCGATTTACAAGGATTTTAAGAATTTATTTCTTACCTTCAAGGATCCAAGACTCTACACATTCACAAGTTTTTACTCTGAAGTTCAAGACAACGAAAGAAACGAAAGCTACCACCGAACTTCGTAAGCCAAATAAGCTCATCTTATTTTTCGAGGTTACAAGTAAAAGTTAAGCTTGTACTTCATTTGAACATTGCTTTCTCATCGTTAAATTCAGACTTTAATTTAAATTTAAAGTAGAAGACTAAATTTTTACGATGTGTGGCGGTGGATTGAGACGCGATAAATTGAGGCATATCAAACATGGACGCTATTCAGAGTCCGACAAAGAACTTTGGTCTATTCTTTCTGCTTCTTTAGAAAAAAAGAAGGTTATCAAGAGAAAAAAAACCATGGACTTCCATCGAGCAGCAGTTCTTGAATACTCTGTTCAGAAACTAAACGACGAAATAATCTCCAGATGTAACAAGAAGGCCAAACGGCGAAGAAAAACGGTGCAATACGAATGGCACGACGGCTCTGAGGACGTCGACTGGAATATGAAAAACGCTCGACAAGATGATAACGACTTGTTAGGTATTGATGACTTTTTCCGGAAATTAAGTAAATGGAAGCCTGAAAGTGGAATCTCTTTGTCAGAAACAGACTTAGTTCTTTCGAATGAAGTATCGGAAATGGATATTTCTAAGTCGTAGAACAAAACAAAAATGCGAATCTCAGCAGAACTTAAGCAATTTGCTTTACTGTAAGACATTGTATCCCGACGAAGTAAGGCTAGATTTTGTTAGATATCTTTAAAAGAATTGCTCTAAAAAATTTTATATAATTTGTAAATACTTTAAGATTTTTTTATTTTGTAAATATGTAAAGGTTTTATAAAATGAAGGGTGGGAAGCATTTAAAAGTCAACATTCAGGGTTCTGGAGAATCAAATGGAAATATTTAAAAAGCAAATGTTGCCTTAATTATTCTATTAAAAGAATTTAATGATTTCAAAAAATAATTTTGTTTACATTTCTTGCCTTTCTTCCTCAGATTGAAATGTTTTGTGAAGTGAGATAAAATGTCCAATGCTTCGTCTGACGAATGACTCTCTTTGACGACATGTAAGTTGTCAAATGTCAGTTTTTAAACTGATAGACTGGATTCAAAACAAAGTTTATAGCATGACTTATTTAATTGAAATTTCTTGTATACTATATACAGTGCTCAGCAACCCAAGATGTGGAAGCCAAGCTAGTCCCGAAGATGCCAAAGTCTGGGATGTGGCTCAATCTTTAAAGTCAGTTGTAAAGGCTTGTAGAATTGTTAAGAAGTCTACAAAGGAGTTGAAAAACCTAGCTTAGGTTATCAATAGAGCACTCAACCCTAGAAATGGGATTTGACTGAATTTTAATTCGATCAGCTCTGTGCTGCATTTGCTTAATAAGAAACTGGGAAAATATTCTGCCATTATATAGAGTAAAACTGTTGTTTGCCCAACACATGTGCTACACTTAAGCTTTTAGTTCTTGTGCATATATCCTGGACAAGGATGGATCAAGGCCTCAAGATAAAGGCAAGAAGTAGCCTAATGTTATCCTTAAAGTACTAATTCATCTGCTCTAGTATATCACATTATTTCACAGTTCACTTTCATAATATTTCTAGAATATGTATACATAAACATTTAGTTTTGTAGGGGTATGGTGTATTACTTCTTTTCTTTGAAGATAGGAAGAACAAGGATGAGATTCCACTAGTAACACAGTTGCAAAAAAAAAGCACAGGTTTTCAAAAATGTTAAAAGTAAGAGCTTTCAATTTAAAAATAAATATCCTCATTTTAAAAATAGTAATAGCATTTTAGAATGTAGGCAATTTGTATACTTTGCTTAGAATTGCAGCCTGTTGTGCATCAGGAGCATTGAGCGACAATGGTAATAAGAGATTTAAGACAGTAAGGTCATTTAGAAGGTACATTGCATGATTTTTAAGATTAAAGATTAACAAGATTTTCATAAACTGTGCATTTATAACTTTGACATACTAGGATATATACTGGGGTAGTTTGGGGTGCATCTTAATTGATCTTTCAGGATGTATGATAAATTCTTTTCACTCTCCATCTGGTATCACTGCATCAAGTTTGACCTTTCCATTAAAAGTAGGTTATTTTAAATAATAATCTTACAATTATTTAATATATAAATATTAAAATTGTGCAATAATTTAAAAAAACAGTAATTATAACTTAGATTAAAGTGTAAAACCTATATAACATTTAGGTTAGAAGTTTGTATGTGCGTTTTTCCTTTTATTCTCTTTAAGGAATTGCTCCAATCCTGTTGCGGCTTAAAACAATCTGTGCATACTTCCATTTGAGGCTAACTTGTATGTCATCACCCTTAAGCAATCTGTGAGTGTATCCAAGGTGTGTTCTTGAGATAAGACTGTTGCGCTTCCTACATAATACCAGTGGTCCTATAAATGCTAAGAAAATTTGGCTGGTCTATTTTACTTTTATCTACATATTCATCTTTCCTCTGAATTTCTTGTGCTGTATGGTTTGGCCTGCAGACCATGTTTTGCTCTACATCTAAAACTTTGAACTGAAGTAAGAAAAGGTAACATTTGGTCTTTACTTGAATTTTTGTGTGGAAAAGTAGTGTTCTCTTTGAGTTAGCAGAGCAAGCAAATTTATGGAAGTTCTGAGTAAAAGTAATGGCATAGATGAAGAAGAGGTAATTTTCAATATTTCTTGGAAAAGTGGTATTTTTCTTGAGTTAGCAGAGAAATCAAAATTTAAGCAAGTACTGAAGTAAACAAAAGCAATGGTGTGATAAAGGATTAGTAAAACTTTATAAAAAATCTAAAGTTCTTGATTTTCTAGTGGATTTGGTAAGATCATGATTTTTGATTTTAATCACTTTCATTTATCTATTCAAGAATTTTGTATGGCCTTTTAAAGGCTTTTTTGTAGGTGTTTTTATTTCTTTTCTAGTGGTATCTATGAATTCATGGGGTAGTATGCAGTTCACTCATAGCCATTGGTTATAAAGCTTCATCAAGCACTAAAGTGAAAAAGTTTGGTAAAGATAGTCTTGCACAAAAAGTTTGGTAAAGATAAAGTCCCATTAGTCCAGCTTCCCAAGGTCTTGGGTGGTTCCCATTTTCCTGATGATGCTTATCAAGTAGCAAGTTTGAGGCATTCAATATGTTAGTTCCAATTCAAGAAATAAAGTTAAATAATTCAAGCATAGTGAAAGTGGTGGTAAAAATCGTGGCACCTGCAAGGTAGCAGTTATAATATCAACAAAATATATGCAAGTGTCCTTTGTGGTAGATTTCTTTAGTCTTTACTGACAGGAGTTGTTTGAGGTAACATTCCCTGAGAAGACAACTGACTGACAAATTGTGGCATGACTGTTGTAAACTATACGTAAGCCAGACTGTTCTAAAATTGACAATCAGTTTTTGCACAGTGCATTGTTCCTATTGATTATATCAACAGTATTATCAAAAAGTGCATATAAAGACAAAGGGTTACCAGTATGTAACAAGCCAAGAAAAGGTAAAACTTAGACTATTTCCATGGAAAATTGGTGTTCTTTTTCAACCTAGATCTACTGACATTAAAGTAAACCCAAAGCACTAATACAACTAAAAGTTAAAACGAGCAGAGAATGGATTCCTTAAAAATGGCAAGCATTAAATTCAGTCAAGTGTGGTATTTGTACGTTATTTTTGGTTTTGCCAATGTTTTATTTCCTTTTCAGCAAGATTAAAATATTTCGTAAAGAAACTTGATGGCACAGTAAAATCTAGTGAGAATGGATTGGAGGGTAACTAAAAGCCAGTATAAAGCTAGCAAAGAAAGAATTAAAGCAATGTAAAAATAGTATGTTCATTCTTGCTTAGAAATGGATTCTTATTTCCAGCGAGTCTTTCAAAGGGGTCTTGCAAAAGCACAAGACATTGGTTTAAGCTTGTGAATCTGCAAAATTCATTACCAAAGTGTCCAGACAACAGATTCTGCCAAGAGATAATCCTGAGAATTGGAAACCATGCATTAAAGTCAAGGGTGGGCCTTTCCCAGTTCAAAAGTGGTAGTTCTTTCCCATCTTCTCAAGGGGTAGCATAGCTGAAGGCTTGGAGCTTCTTATTGAAAACAACAGGGTAGCCCTTGAGTTTCCAACACTGTGCACATTTGTTTTGTGGTGGTGTGTGTATTTCATCTTTGCTAACAGGATTAGGCTGCAGACATAGAAAGACTTAAAGAGATGACATAAGTGTCTACACAAAAATAATACTTGGTACCATATTGACAGATTCTGCCAGCTGTAAGCATGATTATAAACACTACATTTTCTATATGCATTGTTGCTATCAGTTCATCTTCCAGTGTCTTAGCACTTCCAGAAAACTTGAACATTGTAAAGACAGGTAAATTTTGTTTTTGACTTTTTCTTTGCAATGGAGAGTAGTACTCTTTTTCAAAATATCAGAAATTCCATGTGGCATCTGGCTTGTCATTCTGCTTGATGAATTTTTACTACTTCAAGAGTTTTGGTGAGATTATTTAAACTAATTTTTTTGTTTTGGTATTTTAGAATTTAAATTTGACCCTGTGGGTCCATTTTGTAGGTATGCTTTTTCTTCCTTTTAAACAGATTTTAGAGGACCATTCATCAAAACTAAAAAGCCTTTGTCTCTGTAAGTGAGAGAACATTGATCAGTCTAAAAGTAACTCCTTTTGAAAATGGTAATACCATTGATCATCAAGATACAAGTTTATCGTATCCAGCTAACAACAGAAGTGGGTTCAAAATCCAGTTAAATCTTCTCAAGTCGAGATCATAAGCGACACAAGAATCTGAGAGGGAAAGTAGAGGGAAACATTTAGCCATTTCCTGATAAATCAAGCTCTAATTTTGGGCCATTTGAGAGAACCTAGTGTTAAATCTTACAAGTAAATTAACTCCATAAGCATATGGGATTCATTTGCCGTTAAACTTTCAAGACAACAGGTAGAAATTACTGAGTTAAGCCTATATTTATGTATATTTGTCTTGCATTTAATTGTATTAAGATCTTAACAAAAAAGATAACACAAAGTGATAATTTATGCAGTCATAACCATTCCATTCTGCCATTCATATTAGTGAATCTAAACTAGTTGATATGATAGTCTTCGTTCAGTATTTAATCCAAATGTTTTACCTAATTTTTTTCTTTCTATTCAGTACAATGTATTGCCACTTCATTTTTATTTTTCTCATGTTAAGCATTTGGTTTTAATATGTATTGATGTTACTGTTGATCTGTGTTTTAATCTAACGATCATTGTTACTTAGCTGAAGTGATGTTTGCATTTTGCTTGTATGACACTCTGGTATCTTTGTAGGCATGTACGTTTTTCTTTTCTCTTAACAGCAGGTTTCAGCTTACTGTGGCAAAATGCACTTAAGATCCTGTAAACAGTGGTTTTTTGAATTAACAAAATACCCAACTTGGTATAGCATAAAGAGCAAGGACTTACATAAAATAACCAGTACAAATTGTAGATTAATGGTTAAAGTTCCAGTTGTCCATTCACCATAATGATGTCTGTTCTGTCCATGTGTCTGTAACTTCCAAGGCTAGTTATCATGTTTATCACAATTCAGAGTAATGGGGTATAGCTTCAAAATTTAACCAGTGTGTAGCTGTTCATTCCTTACTGTAGCCTACTGCAAGCATGGTACCAAATCATTATGTAAGAGGGTAAAGGTAAAAGAGCAAGAGCAGTGCATTAAGCTTCGTGAATGGTTAAATGAATGGACATGGCTTGCACAACAGAATTTGTCAAACTTGCAATTAAGTGTATTTCCCCAAAGTGCAAAAGTGTGGTAGTTCATTTTCACAGAATGCATTAAACTCAAGCATGTGAGCCAAAAGTAAAAGGTAGCCTTTAAATTTCAAGTAAAACAAATGTCCGTTGTTTGGTGTTATATCTTAACTGACAGAACTACTTCAACACCTTGTGGTAACTCTAAACCTTCAAAAGAAAACATAACTGACACTCCTAATCCATTGGATAATCACTTGTAAGCATTCTTCAATAAACTTATTGACATTCAATTTCTGTGGAATGCATTGTTACTAACAATTCAATCATCAGCATCCTTAAAAGCACAACTAAAGACTAACCTAAGCTTTACCTTTGCAACCAGTATATTGATAAGGTAACACTTCAATTTAGATATTGTCATTTCTGAAGAAAATGGTGCTCTTTTAAAATTTAACAGCAGTTTATTCTGTAATTATATGGCTTGGAGTCGATTTTCCTCCATCTAAATTGCGTATCTTTTGGTAGGCTGATGTCTTTATTATTTTGACCTTAATGATATGGCCCATTGGGTCTTTGTAGTATGTTGTACTCTTATTTTTAACAGCACAATGAAGCTTTAAACAGCAAAGTAGTTGCGCACCTTAATCCTGTAATCAGCAGATCTTCAAATAGTGGTACTAAAGCAGTGTCTTGCTGAGAGCATATAAAAGGGATATCTGAAGCAATGGGTCTTCATCAAAAAAATTAGATTTGGAAGGACATCTTAAAAATAAACCAACAGAAAAACCAAACATAGGCAGTCCAGTGCATTCCATGCACCAATTTGGCCAACATCTTGAAGTTGTCCCCTGGGTCATCCTGTAACCTTCAAGGAAAGATACTACCAAGTAGATCTTGAAGAGTAACAAGCAGTCAGTATGAAATCTGTGGCAAGTTTTTTTTATGTCTATCTTAATTCCTTTACAAAAAAGTATAATATTCCATTCCTTGTGTAGTTGCACCCAACTGTGGTAGTACTTTTCTTTCACAGAAAGTAGAATCAATGAAATATAAGAAAAAGCAAGTCAAAGCATAAGGTAGCCTTTAAATTTCAAGCACATGTGTACAACAGTGGTAGTTTTTCCTTCACAGAGAGTAGCATTGTTAAGACTCGAGCCTGAAAGCCAAAAGCAAAAGGTAGCCTTTGAATTTCAA
>JANTNT010005684.1:0-13686 GCA_024752375.1 Entacmaea quadricolor | reverse complement strand
GTTACTGAGACGGAATAGGAGATAATTATTGGCCAAAATACTGTTCCATCTCAGTGCCCACAATAATCACTTGTTGGTCAGTTTGAATAATCAATTGAATTCACCAGCCCCTTTCTTCCCTGCTGAATTCAAAACCCTTCCCGGCTTTAAGTCTCTTGACTATTATTAGAAATAGTGACCATTTCAATACAACGAAAGTGTGTATTAAAGAAAGCAATTGAAGGCTTTCTCGATCAATTTCACTATGAACAAGTTAAATCCTTAAGAGGGAGGTCAACGCAAAAGCAAAATGATCGGTTGCTCAAACAAGAGTGACTTAATGAGACATTTAAACGGCTGATGTTCTTTTATTCCAGCTAATGACAAAATTTCAGTAATGATACTTCTAGAACTATGCTGATGCACTGAGCTAATTCAGATGGTCTTTCTCTACGAGTCATCTGTGTATCGTCAATTCTAAGAACATGAGCACATGTCTGCCGGGCAGTTCCCAAGGGCGCAATTGGCTGTGCACCATGCGTCCATGTTAGCGTTACCAGTCCATGCCCCAACAGCACGACAACCACCCGCCGGAGGTGTTGTCACTGGTGGCTGGGTGGTGACGGGCGGTAAAGGTGGATTTATACTTCCCCCAAGGGCGCTTTTGACGGCGTTTATCAACGGATACTTTCCTTGGCTACAGACGTTTCTGAAATCGTCGAGATCAATGGCCCAAAACATCGCGCCCAGGAGATCTTTTCTCTTGATCAAGGTGTCCACCTTCAGCCTCATACTCGCGGCGTCGTCAAACCCGATCCATTGGTCTCCATAGTAACCATACGGTGCTTTGATGACTTTGTCGTTGACGATCGTCAGTGGAAGCTTACATATCTCGTAGTAACTTATAAACCCTTTTTCTTTGGTGTATTGTCCTGCCTTGCCAGGACCTTCAATCAGAGCACCGAGACCTGTTTTGCTGGGATCTGACAGTTGGAAAGATCTGCCATATGTACCCATACCGAGAGCGATTTTCTGGCAGGGCATTCCCTTGTCCATCCAGTACTGCAGGGTGTACGATACTGTACGCTTGCTTCCTGGAGGCCCATATAAAGCTGAATGATGCCCCGTGTCCTTTAACCAGCTCCCATGCATGTCATAAGTCATCAGATTTATCCAGTCGAGAATTCCCGCCAATTTATTAACTTCGTATCCTGTGTCGACAACGGTAGTTCCAGCGGGAACAGCTGCAGTGAGCAGTAACCTTGGTGTGTTGTTTGAAGTCGCGCGTCTCTTGAACGCGTCTAGGATCTCTTGGCACAACACAGTAAATCGCTGCTTGTCCTCGGGTGGTGAGTTGCCTCGATGAGCAGGGTATTCCCAGTCCAGATCCAAACCATCAAATCCATATTTAGTGAGAACAGCGACAGAAGAATCAATGAAGACTTTCCTGTTGGCTGAACTCGAAACCATGCGAGAGAAAGGACTCTCGGCCCCACCCTCGTGCGTCCACCCACCAACCGCGAGTAGAGTTTTAAGATTGGGGTTTATTTTCTTGATGTCATTGACTTCCTTGTATAGTTTATCGTCGTTCCATTCGTACATGCCAAGGGTGTTATCCGGGTTTATTTTGGCAAAGGAGTACATAATATGGGTACACAAGAACGGATCAATATCGGCCGGCTCATACTTCATCACCCCAGATCTATACTGGGCCCAGTTCGTGAAATAGCACACTCTGAAATATGCATTTGATACACATGCACAGGTGATCACCAATAAAACAATAACTGACACGAACTTCATAGTTGAAACAAGATAAAACACTTGAGTGCACTAATGGACTGAAGGAGTTGTGATGAAACCCTTAAATGAAAACTCGACGGTCGGTTTTTCTTGTGCACCGCACAGATGTCAAACCACGTAAGAATATATATATATGTACAGCTGTGGTCTACCGTTGACTACAAAGAGTAGTGTGTGTACACAGTGGCGAAACTCGGTCAATAAGGGATGTCAACTATTTACTCTAAAGTAACAACTGATATAAAGTGGTAATTTTTTTCATTTCGTCCTCGATTGAATTTTCCGTCAAAAAGGAGTGGTTTTTAACTACTTAAGATAATTGTAGATCATAGAGGCTATTAAAAATCTTGCTTTCGGCTTTCAACTAAATTCAAATATGTCCAAAAAAGTGGGAACCTTGTTTTTTTGTATAATAATAGGTGTTTGTAGAATTTTCCTACAACACGCGCACAAGCTCGCCTCTACTGAATCCAATAAACAACATCTCCCTTCTTTATATGCTTCATTGACTGATTTTTAAAAAGAGATCAATAAAACTTTACCTGCCTGAGCGGGAGCCGAAACAACAACAGATATTGGTTACCAAAAACCCTCTTAGGATCTCTTTTCTTATGTGAGTACTCCTTACTCTCTCACCGATCCCATCCCGCCCTTGAGCCGCCACGCATACTTTATGGTATTCAAGTAAAATCCTCACCTCTCGTTCAATTCCATGGAAAATTGCACATGAAAATATTTCTTTTGTTGCGAACGACTTGAGCATGGATATCCTTTTTCCGTGAAATCAGTTATCTCGTCAGGCCATTAAAATACTGAAGTGCCGATGTGATTCTCTATATTTCAGAAAGGTGAATTTGTGCATTTCCATCTTATCTGCTTCAAAGTGTTGTTTTCAGCTCAGAGATGTAATATTTGCAGTTTGTCATGCTGTTCTTTCAAGACTATAGCTAACTAAAGGGGGGAAAATAGAATTATTTCCCGAATTGTGGAAAATACAAGTTCAAATTTAGTAAAATGTCACATTTTATTGAAAAAATGCCTTTTAAATGACTATGACAAAGAAGTAGAAATAAAAACTATCACATTATTTTTAAAAAATCAAAAGAATTGTAATATTTGGTGCATTTTGACCTTACTATCATGCAGGTTTTATGCCGACTCCTTAATTATTATTGGAACATATAAATAAATAGGCGAGTTATCACATTAGCCTGTAACTTTCTAACCACTCAACCAATATGCGGCAAACTTTAATTTGGAAAACTGCAGTTCGAAACTTAAGCACTCACTCGGATAACATTAGAAAGGTATCCGACAAACTTTATTTTTTGGGATTTAAAACCCTTAATAGTCCCGTTTAAGTGAGAATAAGTGATAATCTGGAAAAGCTACTCGAACAAAACTGTTTATGATGAAAGTATACGAACAATTCGATGAGAATTCGCCTATATATGAGAGTAAAATGACTTCCAAGTCCTAATGGTCTGAATATAAGTTGTAGTAGTGTATTTTCTTCCCTTCTACACATACATATATTTCCATCATTAAGAGAAGAAATAAAGACCATTTATAAGACCTCCGCTCGCAAAAAACATAAAATTCCAAAGGCCATGGTGGAAAAACGTGGAACAGTCTTCTGCGCAGTATAAGGAATTTAAAAACTTTAACTTCTTTTAGTAAGGCGACCGGCCGACTTATTATAAGCAGCGCTAACTTTTCCCAAGATATAATATAACCAAAAACAGTTGTGTTGCTTTAATATATAGAGGATATTATACGACCGCGTGAGATATATTTTCAACACGAGAAGATAAAATTCGTATCTCCAAGCGGTCATGTAATGTTCTGATCATTATATAAGCAACAATGAAATACCAAGTTCTAAATTTATTTGAACATTTAAACCCCCCGGGGGGTAATCAAGCAGGATTTGGGTAGGGGTGTTTGACTGAGATCACAAAACGGTTACCTTGTTTATGACAGAAGAACTCAAATTCTCATACCCTGTTTATGACAAAGGGTAAAAATGTATATCCCTGTTTATGACAAACCCTATACTCTCATCCTGTAGTTCCAATCGCTAAAATTGTACATCTTGAACAAGACAACATAATAAGAGATATAAGAGTAGCTCAAGTATCGTTTTTGT
Organism: Entacmaea quadricolor; assembly: GCA_024752375.1. Classification (NCBI taxonomy): domain Eukaryota; kingdom Metazoa; phylum Cnidaria; class Anthozoa; order Actiniaria; family Actiniidae; genus Entacmaea; species Entacmaea quadricolor. Next base: position 9,755 of record JANTNT010005684.1, on the reverse strand, counting down.
GGCAAACAAACAATAAATGAAACTATGGCTGTGACTGTGACTAAGGTTATTTGGAAAATAGTTACCCTGAAAATGACAAAAATTAGGAAAAAGGACACCCTGTTGATGACAAGAAACTCCAAAAACCATGCCCTGTTCAGCGGATCATCCCCGTATAGTCCATATATGGGAGTACCCCCCGGGATTTAAACTCAATCTGTGAAGATATTGAGTTTAGGCGCGAAAGCTCAACTGGTATTTCATTGACGTTTATATAAATAAAGTATATTATAATAGTGTCAGTAACAACTTGTATGTTTTCAGTATATAATGTTGTATTTATATCGGTTTTTGTACTTTAATTTCAACAGGACTCAATCCATTTATACCAACCTTGGCTAAACTGGATATTATCATGTATGAATAATGTTTATATATAAAGTATAATTAAATATAAAGTATAATTAAATATAAAATATACTGATTTGTTACGGAATGGTGGCAGTCTCAACTCGAAGAAAATTTAATTTTCCTTACTGTATTAACATCAAACAAATCCGAATAATGGCTGCACATACCACCATGACTCTTAAATGGAGTTCCATTCTGAACCAATCAGAAAGTTTGACAGCAGAAATGATCAATTTACCGCTTGTATATATAAGCTTTTTACGAGTCACGGTACTGTACGTTTTCAAATCACGAAATAGTTGATATCTAATGAATTCAAAGCAAAAGTATTTTTCGTGTCTTTTTGCCTACAAATCAGCTGACCGTAAAAACCACAGCTCACACACTCTAGCTTGGACGGCTGTATTAAAGCACCTGTTACCTATCAAGTTCAAACGATGGACAACACTAGAAAATGATTGAAACTTGATTGACACCTGTCAAATATCACTAGATGTGGCAACCTACGAGGTTTTTTACTTGAACATTAGTAGAGACTGGTCATTATTTAAGTCGGAGGGGGGGAGTGGAGGAAAGATTCCCTTTGATGCCAAAAAATTTCGAGACCCCACTCTGATGGCATTTAATTTTTTTCGGGAGCCCCCCCTTGGGATTATGTAAGTTATCAAAGGGACTTCAGGATCCCCCTTTAAATGTCATTCTCAGCTTTCAAGACCTCCCCAATTTCTCTCCAAAAATTTTCAGGACCCCCTAATTTCTCCTCCACCCCCCCTCCCCTTAAATAATGACTAGTCCCTTAGTAGGGACTGTTCATTCTTTATGCCTGGGGATGGGCTGGAAGAAAATTAAAATTAAAAAAAAAATTTAAACCCCCCCGCTCCCCCCCCCCCACACACACACATAAACAAAAAGCAGCATCCACTGAAGACTGATATAGTGTACACTCTTAACCCGATCTGCCAGATCGTTCTCAAGCATGTTAAGGTGGGTCAGTCGCCTAATTAGCATAAAATACGTATTTTTTGGTTTCTCAAAGGATATTCCACCTTTCAAGATTTAACGTTATGTTGGAATTTCTTTCTAAATTTTGCACGAGCGAAATAATAATGTTTAGAAGTTTTTACAAATGTTGTGAGAACGAAGCGAGCGAACCTGGACATGCAGTTTCTACAAATTTTGCCGTTGCGAGCGAAGAGAGAAAGCTTTGAGACCTTTATGACACTTAGCTTTTCGCGAGTGAGTTGAGTGTTGGTTTGTACTTGAAGCGAGCAATTTTTGCAATCGAAACAAACTTTATCACAATTAGATTGCCTCAGAAATGTACAAATCACGCGACCCTCCAATAAAATCAGAATACAAACTCGACTGCTATTTTAGTTCTTCCTTCGCATTTTGAAAATTAGCAAGATGCAAGATATTAATTTTTAAATACTCAAAAACATGGATATACAATATCTTTCTGTGAATTTTCAAGACCTCCTTATAAGAAGTAATATCAGTCAACACCCCTTCCTTTCGTCACTCTTTTTTCGAGCCCCCCAATTTTTCTCCAGCCCCAGATATTTTGACAGATCTTAACATCTGTGCACTGTAGGCGTGGAAAACTGAGAAAACATCGAGCAGGTGACGAATCTTAGCCAACACACCTGCCGAAATACATGGCTAAGAACAAACTCTGTGTCTATTCGTACTTGCACAAATAGTACTGTCAAAGTGTGTCCCTATTGGATGAGAGAAAAGATGACGTCATGCAGCTGATGTACTCGAAACAGATGTGAGGGATAGCACAGTATAAGAACAATCCTCTAACAGGGCAGAAACACAGGTTAAGATTGAATCATCATGCAGATCTTAACACTTTTGTTGTTAGGCTTTGCCTCCTGTGCCGCGGGCAACTATGTTCGTGTGTGCTATCATACCAACTGGTCTCAGTACAGACAGGGACGCGCCAAGTTCTGGCCTGAAGACATCCCAGCACACCTCTGTACTCATTTGATGTACTCTTTCGCAAAGATCAACCAGAACAATGAACTGGCTATGTACGAGTGGAATGACGACAAACTTTACCCAAGATTCAATGCTCTCAAGAAGAAAAATCCAGATTTGAAAACCCTTCTTGCAGTCGGTGGTTGGAATCACGAGAACGCTAACAGTCCATTTTCTCGCATGGTCAAAACTGCAGCAACCAGAAAGGTTTTCATCGACTCTGTAATCAGAATACTTCGTAAGTGGGAGTTCGATGGTCTTGATCTTGACTGGGAGTATCCTGCAACTCGTGGGGGGTCTCCTCCAGGAGACAAACAGAGGTTCACCGTCCTTTGCCAAGAGTTGATGGATGCTTTCGTAGCTGAAGGTAAAGCATCAGGTCGCCCAAGACTCCTACTCACCGCTGCCGTTTCTGCTGGAAAGAAAACTATCGACAAAGCTTATGAAGTTCAGAAGATTGGCCAGATTCTAGATTTGATCAATTTGATGGCATATGATTTACGAGGAAAGTGGGAAAAGCTTACAGGCCATCACACTGCCCTAGAAGGACCCCCAGACGACATTCTGACTGTGAAATTCGCTACTCAGTACTGGATCGATAAGGGTGCTCCACCCAGTAAGATCGCTCTTGGACTTGGTACATACGGCCGATCTTTCAAGTTGGTCGACATGAATGAAAATGGAATCGGTGCTCCAGCCAACGGTAATCCTCCGAGAGGTCCATATACTCGGGAATCTGGCTTTCTTTCTTACTACGAGATCTGCGACATGATGCCTAAGATGAAAATAATGAAAACAGATAGAAGCGCAGTCAAAGCACCTTATGGATACCTTAAACAAGAGTGGGCTAGCGTGTGGGTAGGTTATGACGACGAGAGAAGTCTTTATCTGAAAGTAGAACAAGTGATCAAAGCCAAGGGTCTTGCTGGAGCCATGTTCTGGGCTTTGGATTTGGACGATTTCAACGGACAATCATGCGGCAAAGGTAACTATCCATTAATGACTGCTGTTAAGAAGTACCTTGGTGGATATGTTCCTCCTCCACCCCCAACTGGTGGCCCAACTCTACCACCCGTCACCGGCGGACCAACAGAGCCACCCATTACTGACGGTCCCACACCACCACCACCTGCTACCACCCAACCTCCAGTTGTCCCTCCAGTAGGTGGCGCTTGTGTGGCAATCCCTCCATACAATGGAGCGGGTATGGATGCTTGGTGTGCTGCCAACTGTGCCGCTGGTAACTGTCCTGCCACGCATTGCAAGTGCTCGTAAATCTGATGGAAAATGGAAACGTCTATTTATCCTTGTTTTTCTGAAATCCATTTCTGATTCTTTTGATTCTATCCATGTAGAAAATAACGGATTTAAAGTATAATTGCAACACTAATTTCTTGTTCTGAATAAAATAAGTTTACATGACTAATATCAGCGTGTCTGTTATCATTACTTTTATCTAATTTGATTTATGAAGATCTATATCCACGAACAGTGATACAGTAGGTGGACAATTGGTGGACACCAATTAACTCCCGACCTCGCCTCACCCCTTCCCCCTTGGTCAACGTCACATATTCGACTGTAGGTTTATTGTCGGTGGGGTTTCGCGAAAAGAGGGCGTGTTAATTTGCAGTCTACGAAACTTCAGATTTTGGGTAAATAGATTATCTTAGTGTTGTCTGCTAATCAAGTTTAGATTGCGCGAAAAAATTTTGTCTATCTAAACTGATCAACCCTTTTATTTATGCAATAAAATGATTCACATAAGAAGAAGTAGGCAACTAAGTCATGTGGGATGGGCTCAAAAAGCGTATAGGTATAGCGTAATAGGTAAACCACGAGCCCAAAACGTATCAATGACAGAAGAAGACTGCACTTAAGCCTCTGACAACCTCTAGTCATTTAATAGAGAAAGAAGCCATTTCAACTAGAAATAAAATGATTGTCAACCCCCCCTTACCCCATGTACATAATATTTTCAATTTTAAAATATGAAATTTAAGAGCCTCTATTTCCGAACTCCCGGGGGAGACTGCAGTTGGCAGCGGGCGGGAATGATCGTCGCTATTAGAGGTCAAAATCAGGGCTTTTATAGGATGTCTAAAAGGCTTTTGGACCCCCAAAGTCTAAACTGGTATCTAATCTTTTAGGGTATCTTTTTAAGGTAATAACATATTACATAATAATAACAGCAACCACTGCAGACTTAAAAATTAGAAATTTGTTCATTTTTAGCTGGTATCTTATGTTGCCACGCCCACCTTCGTAAGACACCGGTATCTATTAGGGGTATTTTTGTAAATGTCCGACTATCATCCCCGCCCTACGATATATGGGAGGCCTCCCGGTCTGAACTTGCCATATTTTCCCAATGTGTAGTGATATAATCAGTCAACATTGTTAAAATTATATCACGGTTCACATCACACATACTAACTTGCACTTTCTTTGATCAAAGATCACACTACACTTTAAGGAAAGAATAAACGAAAACACTGCTTACGATAGTACCGCAAATGCAGGATGTATTGAAGATCTAACCAGCCACGAAAATAAATAAATAAATAAAATAGTAAAATGAATGGCTGATGCTGCTTGAAAACAATACTGAGGCCGGATAGCAATTGACAACAACAAGGAGTCAATCAGAGTACAGGGCAACTGCAGACAGCTGTTTCGGTCTATTTGGACCTCGTCAGTGCAGTGTAGCTTCATACAGAACGGCTAGTTGACCGCCTATACATCGCATATGGTAGCGATAAAACTCAATTTCGAAAGCCAATGAGATCGCACAACGTCACAGTATGACAATGACACCGAACCCCAAAGGAATTCAAAATATGCGGACTGCTAATTAATAGGGGTCTAATAGGCCCTTTGCAGGACCTGGTCACATGACCTATTGGATCAGAAAATATCAAAGTATGAATGCCATCATGATTTCAGCTTATATTTAGCTTGATATCTTTAAAAATGAAGCTATAAGAATTTTTTGAAATCATCAAAATTTATTAAGCTTTGTGCAGCTGACTGGCAAGGCTTGCCAGTCAGTCATACATATCCTTGTTATTTTTGACGATTTCAAAAAACTCTCATAACTTCATTTTTAAAGAAATCAATTTCAAACTTTCAGAAAATATCACACAAGAAAGAGATGGCAAGTATGCCATGTGGGATGGGCTCAAAAGACGTGTAAGGCCAGATAGATAAAGCCAGTTCAACCAGAAACCGTGGACAGCTGCTGTTTCGGCCGAAACAGCTGTCCACGGTTTCTGGTTGAACTGGCTTTCTCTTTACAGTGACTAGAAGTTGTCAAAGACCTCAGTGCAGTCTTCTTCTGTCATTACACGTTTAGGGCTCGTAATTTACCTATTACGCTATATGCCTTATACTTTCAGAAAATGTTTGTTTTAGCACGCTCTTTTGAAATATGGCATTCATCTGGAACTACTATGATATTTTTTTGATTCAATAGGTCATGCAAAGGGCCTATTAGTGACATCGTATGAGAAGAGCGAAAAGCCCCTCCCTCTCCGCGGCCTCTGACTTTCTTTGGTATAGTCACGTTATGTTTAGTGTTGCGTTACTAACCCTAGGCCCTTACATCAAATGTTACCGCGAGAGACTATGTATAGTTGGTTTCCAAGATGGCGGTTAGATAATGGCGGAAGATTATTTGTTGTTTGTCGAAGTAGATAAATCATTAGCATTTCTACTTTATATGTGAGCAAGGATGGTTTTCCCCTTAGCAGCTGTGTTGGCGGGCTTAAGCGTTAGAGACTTTGATTAGATGCTGGAGGCAAGAACTTTGACAAAAACCTTCGGATTTTGCCATTGGGATTTTGTTGTCTGGGAATTTGATCCAACGTCTTTTTATGAAAAATTTCTATTCTTTGTTGAGTTAAGTTAATTGACCACGCGGTACATTCACCAAGACAATGAATAAAGGAGACGAAAAGAGTAGCTCTGCCAGCGTGTCACACAATTTATAAAGCGCTCTGTATAGGTCTGTACAATGTTGATGTGCGCAATGGCTCCAGCACTGTGAAAAAAGAAAGAAAGAGATCCCTTTTCGACGACTCGATTCAGAAAGAAACGGCGGATGTAAAGGTTGGTCATTTTAATTTAAGCTTTGACTTAACTAAATGCAATGGTTTATTTAGCTTTGTTATTACTTTTCTAAAACGGTGGAGTTACCTTTTTAATTGCAAGGGAAGACTTAACTTAATAAGAACTCCAAGCGAAACAAGCCTTTAAGCTTAATTTTTCGGTCATTCTGTTAACTCTGGTCGTTCCTTATGCATTCAAATCGTTACCTTTGACCGGAATTTTCGGGCGTAAGTCTGCTTCAAACTTCCGTCCTTCCGTATTTATAATTATGTAATAAGAGCTGGTGAGTTACGCCATATGGGCGAATTTAGTCCATATTAGCTACTTATTTTCTCGTCATTCTGTAAATACAAGACCTTCTGCAATTTCTTTTAAGATTTTAAGAAATCTGGTGAGGTTCGGAGGCAGTTCGCATTAAGCTAATATTCGAAACATTCACGGCTTATTATTTAATATTATTTTACAATCACTGTGATCATGCCGCAAATGCTTTGGGTTTTTGAAATCATATATTACATTGCATTTTAGGTCCCTCCATGAACAGATAGTTCGCAGTTTAGCAAAGGTAGAGAAGAATGCCTCATTTTACTTCCGCCGAAGAACTGGAGCGAAAATTCGTCCATCAGGTGTACCATGACATCGCCCCGCGGTTCAGGCACACTCGCTACAAAGCTTGGCCCTTCGTTGAACAGTTCTTGAAAACACAACCGCCTTCGAGTATTATTGTTGATGTCGGTAAGTTTTTATTAAATAAAAAATTGTTATACCCTAGCTGCAATCACATCGAAAGAATGTGGTAAAATATAATTTATAATATATGTGGTTAGGATTTATGAAATCTTATCTGGATGAGTAATGAAAAAAAAAATTCTGTTTACATCCATGTGCAGCTGTTATTTTTTTATTCTGCATAACTAGTATATCTAGATGATGTGGTAGAATTTGAAGGCAGAAGCAACTATTATAGGAATGATTTAGTGTCTGATCAGAAATGAATAGGCATAATTACACACAGACACCATGAAATTAAAATTACCTGTATGTGGATTTTATTTTAATGTAAACACATTTATTACTACCATTACTGTTGAAGTGTGACCCTCAAAACCTAATGTCTTGTTTGCAAACTAGTGTTTCGACAGCCATCAGTCAAATAACTTTGTTTTTACAAAAGTGGTACTTAGTCTAATTCTTGGTAGATTTCTTTTACCTTATAGCCTTTTATAGAAAATCTTATTACCCTCAACTGCAAGTTTCAGTCATAAATAGGAGAAAAGTTTTTCTAGACCAATAAACTTGTTACCAGTATTTTGATTGATGGCTGTCAAAATGATAGTTAAACAAGACATCAAGCTTTGAGGGTCACACTTCAACGATAAGGGTAGTAATGCTTGATACACACTTGTAGGGGAGGTACTATATGTTTAATATTTTTTAAGCAATAAGATTCATTTTCCATGTTTTAAACTCTTGTAAAAACATGTGGGATGTAGGGAGAACATGAGTAAAGTTTGAAAATCATGAGCCTCTGGGTGTTTTTGAGTGTTCTCCCAACATCCCAAGTGTTTTTATAAGAGTTTAAAACATGGAAATTGAATTTTATTGCTTTTATATGGTAACATGGCTTCTTAGTTGCTGTTGCTATGGGTGATGAGATATCCTTTTCATTGTAATATTCAGCTTGAAAAAGACAATGAATGATGATGACTGAAAATTTTTATGTTTTGATTGAATTAATTATATTCTGAAAATATATTAGAGAAAAGAAAATGCTAAAATGCTAAAATCCTTTATAAGATGAGTGGTTTAGGAGATTGTGTTTTAATTGTCAGACATTCAATATTCCATTGGGAACACTGCTAAACTTTGATTGGTCATGCTATTGTTGAAGTGGTTCTATGAATTGCTTTTTCAGCTTTGTTTTCTTCAAAGATTCATTTTTAAGACTATTTAAGTGGGTAATATTTCAATAATACACACTAAAAGCAAAGTTACAATGAGTTACTTGTGGTGAAATGGATTTGGGTGTAATTTTAAGTTTCAATTGATTTAGTGTTTAAGGGAGTGTGGAACTGCATTTTTAGTTTGGGGGGGGGGCTAAATATTTGACATCATTCTCATATGAGAAATGTGATGGGCTACTTGAAATATATGGATTTTTGGAAAAAAGTGGGGGGGCTATAGTCTTCTCTCCCCCTCCCCCATCTCTGTGGTGCCTGTATTTTGTACTAAATTGAAGTCCAGTAGCCATATCTATTATGTCTGTAAAATGACAGTTTTTACAAATATAAGTGCAAATTTCAAATCCAAAAAAAGTCTTTTCTTGGAGAGTGGGGTGAGGGAGGACATAAATAGACTAATGCCCTGTTGTCAAGACAAGATCTGCCATTACAAATTTCAAAAAGTTTGTCTCACATGGTTTAAAGCTAAAAGAAAACTAGTGATTAATCTAGTTTGAGCTGTGTCAGTGTATAATACATAGAAACGATGGATGGGTTGTAGGTAATTTGAAACACCATGAATAAAAACAAGTTTACTTAACTGACATTTTGGATGTTAGTCCTTCGTCAGAGTACATTATAATAGAAATTTAAAAAAATATTGTGTGGTCTTCTCTAGGATGTGGCAGTGGGAAGTACCTGGATCTGAATACAGATTCATTCATAATGGGATCTGACACTTGTTCAAAGCTGGTAGAAATTGCTCATGATAGACGACAGGAGGTTGCTGTTTGCGATAACTTGAGGCTTCCTTACAAAGATAGGTGTTTTGATGCTGTCATTTCCATTGGGGTGATCCACCACTTTGCATCTGCAAAGAGAAGGCTGAAAGCTTTGCAAGAGCTTGGACGTATACTGAGACCTGGAGGGAAGATGTTAGTTTATGTTTGGGCTATGGAACAGCAGCAAAGAAAAGTGAGGTTTTGTGTTGATTATAGCTTAAGAACCCTTTTTAATGCTTGTGGTGTCACTCTAGAATAAATAAATGAATGATTGAATGATGATAATAATAATAATAATGAAATATTTATATAGTGTGTTGTACATATGAATATGATCTAATGTGCTCAAATAATTAAAGAAAGTAAGGAAGGAAAGAGTAATGATAATTGAAGGAAGGAAGGAATAATGAATGAATGAATGAATGAAAATGAATGAATGAATGAATGAAAATGAATGAATGAATGAATGAAAATGAATGAATAAATGAAAATGAATGAATGAATGAAAATGAATGAATGAATGAAAATGAATGAATGAATGAATGAA
>JANTNT010005573.1:0-13693 GCA_024752375.1 Entacmaea quadricolor | reverse complement strand
TGGGCCTCGTCAGCACGGTGCATCTAGAGAACTGGCTGGATCCCACCAAAAAGTATCACACAAGAAGAAGTAGGCAATTAAAGCCATGTGGGTTTAATGATTACTAGTGAAGTTGAGTTACTTTTATGATTTTGACTTTATTCTTGGTTTTCGCCCATTCCTTAGGAAATAACATAAAGGCATGGCAGTCATGTTGGTGTACATAAAAAAGGGTTATGAGAAATCTGTTAGCTGTGTACCAACACGGCAGCTGTGTCGTCGCGTGAAAATCAAGAATATAACTCATATTTTTTCGAAGTTCTCTGGTTATTTGGGATTCAAAAACAGCTTGAACAATAGGGGCGGCCACAAAAGCTCTAAACCCACTATGATTAGCTTTCCAAATTTCACTGCTCATTTGGTAGGGTATGGTATAGCACAGCATGGTATGACACGGTATGGCACGGCATGGTTATGGTAGGGTGTGGTAGGGTATGGTAAGGTATAAAATATTGATATTATGTTTTAGGATGTGTATTCATTTGGCGAACGGTTCTGTGCGGGCGTACTTTGATCGCGCACAATACGAGCAAAATTTAAAAACTAGACTTCGAGATATTCTTATGAGAACCCATTTTTTACCCTTTGTTTTAAGAGTAGCGAAAGTACGCGGTCTATGTAAAAAAGTGTGCAGATTATCGGATGACTGTCGAGAACTCACGGCATATACCGTGTCGAGCTGTTCTGTGACCGTGCATGTCGTTCTGTGAACATGCCGTGCTGTGCCGTGCTGCGTAGTGGCATAGTCGTACAGTATGTCGTCTACATTCACACTCATACGCAATCTGCTCTAAAGACGACAGTACGTTGCGAATTCGACAATTCAATGCGACTCTTTCACCTTTATGGACATGCGCATCAAACTATTGCCCCATTTTTGAATATAACTCGAATAAAGAATCTTCCAGATATGTTTGGAATGAGGCAACAGCAGATTTACATGAGAAAGTCTATTATCGCACGCAAAAATGCTCGCAGAAAGATGCACGCGAGGTCGTCGCACCGTTGCGCACCATGTATAGAAATTTTTCTCAGATTTGCGTGCTCATTCTTTAACTTGACGGACCAAAAAATCGAATAAAGGAAAAAAGAAGAAAGAAAAACAAATTTTGCCACAACATTCATGGAAAAACATCTTTGCTCCTTCTGTTGAAATTTACTAAGAACTACTTGCATTTTTCATCTCCAAAATTCATGTTTTGACTTGGTGGCTTGTCAAGTTTTACAGATTTGGTTGCATACACAATCCTGAGAAAAAAACGGTCTATTGAAGCGCGTGTTTTTACCTGTCTTCAGTTAAGCCAAGTTCAAACGAGAAAGAAAGTCAACGCCTATTTAACTTGAGATAGATTGCGTTACTACCGTTGAATCGCGACGCAAGTCGCCTCAACTTGCGAAGAAATTTGAGCAAGTTCAAAGTTAACGCAAGTTGGCGTTCAAACGAGACGCAAGTCCAAACTTGCGTTGACCTGCGTTCTCTTTTGAACGGGTCTTAAAATTCTCAATCGGCCTTGATGAACTTCCATTCATAAGAAGACATAATTATTTCCTACAGTATTTCACAAGAATCACTCTTTTATACCAAATATACAAAATGTCAGTTTTATATGGGTTATAGATAAATAGCTTTCTTTCTTCCAAAAGCCCTGTCAAATCCTACTCTCATTCTACCAAATGATGTAGTCGCTCTTAACCTCTCATGGTTTGATCGTAGTTTGTCAGTGGAAGAGCTGTTTAATCTATTCAGCAAGAAGGGTCCTTTAGATTTCTCATTGGAAGTCTGCTCAGCTACGTTTTTCTCGTCATTATTACCATCATTATTAATGTAATTATCGTTACTGGCGGTGGGTAAAACACTACACGACTTTGTCATTTCAGTATTACAAGAGTTTCCAGATCTAACTCTCTGTAGAACGAACATTTTAGGTTTATTGTTCGTTTTATTTTCGTCTTCTATCTTGGGTAGCTTGAATTTATTTGTAGAGGAAGCTCCTTTCACTTTCTCAATCGAAAACGGGTTTTTCTTCCTTTGCGAAACAGGGCTACTCCTCGACATAAATTTATATTTAGGGGCAGTTTCCTCTTGTGTTTCAGTCCCGCCCAAGTCTCGTAGAGACTTTGAAGGCTTCATTTGACCATCCGGTACATTGTTGTTACTATCTTTTCTCTGTCTTTGCTGCTCTGGGCTTTTATTCCCTGAATCTCCGCCGTCGATAGTCGAATACACTTCACTTCGTTCAGTATGAAATTTTGATTTATCGAACATTGGACCCCACTTTCTTCGTTCTAAAGACGGCGATCTTTTTATACCAAGCGAAGGAATCTTCAAAGTGTCCTTTTTATCAGCGATTTTGTGGCTTAAAACTCTCTTAAGAAGTTCGTTTAAGAGGTCCTGCACCTCATTGTATCCTTCAGATATGGACACCTCGTAAAAAGTACATTCCAGTTCGTTTGAAAATCCTATACCTTCTTCGATGTCAACTCGTCTAAGATGATCCAAGTCCTTTTTCGTTGCCACAATTACCATGGACATTGATTCTATACTTCTGTTATCTTTGATGTACTTGGCTATGCTGCGCGCTTCGTCGAAGCTCGATCGATCAACGATCGAGTAAAGAATGATGAACAGATCACCTCGACGCGTTGATCGTCTTATCTTCACATCAGTGTTCTGCAAAGAGTTTAAAAGAGTTTTTAAATTTTTTTATTCTAAATTTGTAAGTTAAAAATATATTTAAAAACCTACATTAGGATATCAGATTGTTCTCCCTCCATTATTGAAGTTTCTAATTTTTAAATTCGAATAGGCCACGTTCCAAATCTTAAAGTTCTGGTTTGATTGTGAGGCTTCCATCGCATGGTACATCAAGTAGACACAAAAATACGACTACCAAGTACCATTAGTGTTAAGAATAAACTGAATGTACCATTCATAGCGTTTCTAAATAATGACTTTTTTCATTATTTTGGTAAGAAAAATAGCGAGTTTTGAACCCAACAGCATTATTGTACAATTTCCAAAATTATATTCTCTTACTCTCTTCCTTTTAGGTGGCATTTCGATTGTTTTATTCCTGGAAGCCTCGCTATCAGGCTAGAATGTTGATATATCGAACGTGCCTATTATTGGAATTCGTAACTCACAATTAGCCATTTTCAAGAGAGCAGGAGACTGGGATTGTGTTTCTCAAATTACAATTTTATAAATAAACCATTTCACAAGAAAGAGCACATAAAAATGAGTAAGTTTGTGAGCTATCACTAATTAGTAAAAACCTACTGACGGTCTATCACCAATCCTACATTCTGATTGGCTACTCTACTAGAGGACTAATTTGTGATAGCCTACTAGTAGCGAAACGTGCCGGTTTTTTTCGGCCTACGGCCTCGTTGACTCTTCGTCCATTCGTCCTCGAGGTCTAATTGTTAAGTATAAGCGTAGATACGAAATAGCAAACTTTTATAATTTGCTAAAAATATAGAGAGTGTATAATTTGGCTGGACGCTTGGCTGGACACCTGTCATACATTTTTCTCTTGTTTTTACAACATTGTGAAGCTTAGTACATTTTTTTATGCTACGAAAATCTATGTAACTTGGCCAGTCTTCTTCTCCTGTGTCTAATCAATAACAAAACTGTTTATTCAATTACTTTTATAGCCCACTTTCGATATTTTGGTTCAGTGATCACATACAAAACAATCAGAGTCGAGGCTCCGGGGAATTAAAAGAATAATTAAGATGAGCCCATTGTTTCCCCGGAGCCTCGACTCTGATCGTGATTGTTTTGTATGCGATTCCTGAACCAGAATATCGAAATAAAGTTATGAACTCGGATCCAGTCACTTGCTCATTTTGAAAATGGCTAATATACCTAATCGGCTAACACAATGTTTACATTCTTTGACCCACATCAGATCACCTGACCATTCCCCTGAGTAATGTTTCTTTTGTTTGTAATTTACGCACGAAAAAGAAAAAACTCTTTGATACGAAAAGAACTCAAACAAAGCATTGAATTCTCAAAGAACTGAAATGGGAGAAAGAATGTAAACATTGTGTTAGCCGATTAGGTCTATTGGTAATTCGTAAATAGAGTGAAACAAAGTGTACTAATTAAAGTGTAATAGTCAAATAGACACAAAAGAAAACAATAGAATTAGAGTGTGATAAAGTGTAAAACACTAAAGTGTATTTCACGGGTTAATGAAAACCACTCTAAAGTGGTTTATTTTATTAACCGCTGAAGTAAAGTAATCAGAAGAAGATGCGTTTCGTTTTAGTACCTATATTCCTATTTCAAAATACTAAGCAAGTTGGCGGAGCAAAAGGACAGCAAAGGATAAATACAATCCCCAACCAAAATACGCTAAGCTCATTCAAATCCATTTTAGAGAATGCAAATAAATTCAACTTCGATCAATATCGAAAATATCTATTTTGACAATTTTACTTACATACATTTCCAATATTTGGCAAAAGAAAAACAATCAAAATCTTTTTGATTGACAATCTTTTATGAAATAGACATGTATTTTCTGCTGGTATGCGAAGTTCATTAGGGTGTGAACCATTAGAAATTAAGTGGGGCAAAAGCAGGAAAAAAACTGCTCGGCCATTATCACAAAAAATATTTCTGCCAAGGTGTAAAAAAAGGATATCCACTTTTTTAGCAAAAAAAAAAAAAAAAAAAAAAGATTATTCCATTTCCAAAATCCCCTCCCCAGGCCCATCGCTTTTTTAATGGTCCATCCCTAAGCTCAGTCCTTTGGGTATTCCACATGCAATCGTGCATGTCATGCACGTGTTCTTGAACTTATCTATAAATACTATGTTCATGAATACAGTTGTAACTCAACAACAACCGCTCTCAGAGATCCACAAATTGGACTTGAATTCGGGTTAGTTTTCTTAGCAACTATCTGTATATTGAGTTGATTAAAAGCAAGATTTATTAGCTTTGAACTCCAGATCTTTTATTCTCTTTCAGGCGGTAGGGAACCTGCTTACTCCGGAAGATGCTTTCGCTGCAAGAGTCGGTCACTTGGCAAGGGATTGCAGAGTGTGGCTCGGTGGAAATTTCCAGCTATCAATACCCCAAGCAGCCCGACTTCAGTTACAGGTTCAACAGTAACAGGACCAACCCAGGGCCCCAATATAATGGCAGTAACAACATCGAAACAAACAAATTTTGAGGACATTATTCAGGTACAGGATGACCCTTTTGAGTATAAAAGTGACCAACAGAATGTAATGGGAAATTTAAAGAAGAACATTGAATTCTGTCAATCAACGGGATCGAATAGATTTATTCTTGACGTTATCAATAACGACTATAAACTTCCATTTAAGTGTTCTCCCAAGAGTGTTTATTTAAGTTCAGCCGAGCTCCATAGAGATTTTTTAGAAGAGGCTCTTGACGAATTAGTAAATTCGGGGCGCTTATCAGTATGTGATGAAGCACCATGTGTGATCAATCCTTTATCTGCATCAGTCCAAGCAAATGGTAAAAAGATACTTATTCTGGACTTACGGCGCGTAAGTCAACGTTTATATAAGATGAAAATCAAATATGAAGATTGGTGGTTAGCTATAAATTATTTCATTCAAGATCCTTATGATTACCTTTGATCTAAAAAGCATTTATCAATATGTAGAGATTAGCATCAAAAATTCCTAGCTTAGCATGAAGATCACAAGATTCAGACAGAGTTCAATTTTACACGTTCACGGTCCTTCCCTTTAGGTTTCGTCAGCCCCTCACGAAAACTTAAAGTGGCTATATGTTGAAAAATGCTGG
The DNA here is from genome assembly GCA_024752375.1 of Entacmaea quadricolor. Lineage (NCBI taxonomy): Eukaryota > Metazoa > Cnidaria > Anthozoa > Actiniaria > Actiniidae > Entacmaea > Entacmaea quadricolor. The sequence goes on along the minus strand of JANTNT010005573.1, from coordinate 7,854 downwards.
ATTTAGAAAGCGAATTTATTTAGCCTGAATCGAATCTATATTCCTTGAACTATTAAAAAATGAAAAAAATCTTTTAAATTGAGCGGCGCAATCCTGAAATATAGTCATTCAAAGTTTGGATTTTGGCGTTTGGCCGAGCCATTTTTTGTAACCCTTAGGCCCGCAATAATCTAACAGCGGTATATCTCTGTGACGTCATCTACTCAACGAGTGTTATTCCTGGTGTGTTTCTTTGTAAATAGGGGAAGAAAATGTTCACGATTACAACTCAAATTTAGCGTTTTTTCTTCCAACGAAGACAAATACCCTGTTTAGGAGTCTCAGTTATACAGTAAAAGTTTGTTTGTTTTTTTTTTGCTGGAGTGCGACGAAAAATTTATGCCTCTAGGAAAATGGTGTCAAACTAATCGATTTCTACATCGTTGGGCTATTTACGGCTTACTATCAGCTTCAATCCAAGGCTTCTGTATATCGACTAATGAAAAGATCTGATTCTGAGTTGTTTTAGTAACACAGTTAACTTAAGTTTCTGGTCTAAAGATTTCTTACTTAGATAGACTAAAGTAAGCTCATTAGAGTGGTTTTCATTAACCCGTGAAGCAAAGTGTACTAATTAAAGTGTAATAGTCAGATAAATACAATAGAAAACAAAAGAATTTGAGTGTAATGCCGCCGAGTAGCTAGCCGCGCGCTTACCCGGCATTTAGAAGAAGTCACTACAAGTTATCTTAACCCTAAAAGTCTTTTGATTGCAATAAATTGAGTGGTAATACTGTTTTCGATAAATATTTTTCGAAAAACACATCGAAAGAAAAATACTAAACTGAAATTTTGGCTTTTCAACTTAAAGTATTAGTACAGATCCCAAGTCGACTGGCTTGCCTTGTGCATACTAATAAAAAGCCGAATTTGTCGACCAATTTTCTACTAAAATTTCTCCAATTATACCCGGATAATTGACATTTCTAAGACCGCAACTCTATATCGAAGACTTCAGATCGGTTTTTAGGTCGTTTTTTATATTTGTCGCCAAAATCAAACAATTACTAGAGGTATCTTTATCCCCTAAATGATCAAATTCATGAATAATTAATGAGGAAAACACAATAGAAATCACAAGCGTGAAGGAGTTTTTAAATCGTCCTGATTTGCATACACTTTAACTTAGATTTTCTCAGCCAAATTTACTTTTATCTTGAAAATTTTAGTAGAACATGCAATAACTAACCTATGAATTTGATAAGTCAGATAAAATATTAGCGTTCGACCTTTATGGGCATTAAAAAGTCTCGCCTGTGGCTCGACTTTTAAATCCCCATAAAGGTCTGACTCCTGCTCATATTTTATCTATTACTTACAAAGAAATGTATGCAAGCAAGTGAGGATGAGTGTTTGGGTTGAGGGGATGACGTCACTACCGGTCTCAACAAGGCTCGAACCATTCTCCCTTTGGCACGACTACAAGTAATGGCGGTCACCTGTATTTTCTCAATATATTCGATATAAGTTTGAACACAATTAAATTTTACTTTATTTTATTTTTGTCCTTAGATCGAGTTTATAGCAGCATACCTCACCAGCTGTATCCATGATATCGACAAACACATCTTCATTCTCTATCTGCAGCATATGGCGGTAAGTCGATTCTGTTAGAAGAAGAAAACATGTTAAACGCGTGATGTTTGCACGACAAATCCGCCTCGATCTCTTGCGGCAAGAAACGCAATTCTAGCGTCGTTTTCGTTAAAATGCGTAATAGCCTTTTCAGTTGTTTTTGGACTACATAAGTAATAATAAAACAGAAAGCAGTTCTCGTATGAGTTAGAAACGTACGGTAGCGTGGCTCTTAAATGGCTTCCGTATTCAAGCATTGTGATTGGATGGTGTCTGTTTTCTTGCTTTCTGATTGGCTTAAAGCGGAAGTCGTTTAAGAGTCACGGTACCGTACGTTTCTAACTCATACGATAACTGCTCTATAGAAAATGCGGCCGGTGCCTCATTGGCGTCTTTCTAAATAGTACACGTGATCATTTAGTGTTGCCATAGTTACCTAAAGTTCGGTCGTATTCTCCGATGAATCGTCGAGTCATAAACCGAACAGTCAGAGCTGAAAGCAAAAATAGAACAATTCAAGGCATGACAAGACAAAAGTAAAACAACCCGACCCTTCCCTCAACCCCTGGTCAACATTAATTACTCAACATCAAAACCTTAATTGGTTGATCTGTTGTTGTTGTTCGTTGTTGTTGTTGTTGTTGTTGTTGTTGTTGTTGTTGTTTTTTTGTTTTGTTTTGTTTGTTTGTTTGTTAGTTTCTCTGCTGTAATTATTATTCCTTGGGTCAGTTATTTTTTTTCGGTTCTGATGGTAATCGACGACCCATTGCATGAAAAGAGTTGAAATCCTTAAAGAGCTTGGGCTACCTGTGTCACGCCGTTGACTTCAAACGATAGTTTAGTCTAGTTGTCTCGGTTCGATTACTGTTCACGTAATCAAGGATTTCGTTGTGACCGAAGGTCAAGAAAGAAACTGAACTGACGTTTCTGTCTCCAGCTAAGAATGGAATTGAATAGCACTGTGTCTGATAAAACAGCACTTAACGAAAGATCTGCTCATGTCTGCTGGCGTAACAGCTAACTCGATCACAGAAACGACAAGACCCTAACAAACATGTACCGTACTAATATGTAAGACATACATAGCATATCTCGAGCTAATTAACAAGATATTTTATCTCTGACTAAAAGGGCTTGGCAAAAACACAGATAATAAAAATATTGAAATCCTTTAGAAATATAAACAATTGTTCTATTCACTATACTTCGGGCTTTTTCTTTCTTTCTTCCTTTTATATATATAATAAAAATCAAGACAGGCAACTAGTAACTGCCACTTTAATAAGAACGTTTCGGCCCTTCGGCCTTCTTCAGCTAATGAAAAACGGTTGGCAAAAACCAAATATATAATTTTTACACCTGATTAACTCTAATCAGAATTATATCTAGTTTACTTTTAAATTTTAAACTCCGGGAGGAGAAATGCTTAAAATTGATTACCAGATTTTCCAACTCCATCTTTTCCTAAGAGAACAACGCGAAGAGGTTTAGCAGAGGCTTGTTGTTGTTGTGTCGTTCTTCTTCTTCTCATTGTTCTCTTCTCAATCTGGAAGAAAAATAGAAAACTTTTAGTCCATATTAAGAGGACAATATTCAAGAGGTCCAGAATCGCAGTTCTCGTCAAAGTTGCAACATCGTAGAAAAGTTGTTCGTTGAAGTCGAGGAGAATATTTGTATCGAAGGATTACCGCCCGGCCCAAAACCGACGCGTAGGCGAGGGCCCATTCAGTAAATCGCTGAGGTTTAAGTACTGAATACCTTAAATGATAACATAGATAGATATTTCAAGCTGAAAAAATCTAAACCATGCGACTTCAGTTTTATAGTAAACTTACTGGATTCTGTTAGAAAATAAACGAATAGTTGGTCTTGACCTTGTTCAACTTCGCGGTAAATAAAGAGAAGTACAAAACACTAAACCAATCAAAGCTAAGTTGTAGTATTGGGGATTGCAACAGGCAAACAAATTTACTAGAGGTCTGAGAGATTAACTTAACAGTAACTAACTGGCCAATCACTCTTGACGTAACAACAGAAAACTATCAAAGTCGAGCGCCTACTTCAAACAAGAAACTATTAATTGCATGGCTTTAATTTAATAACAGAAAGTACGAATGCCGAGCTCCTAGCAACTAATACATCGAAAAAATATTCCAACAGTTGTACTCACTCGAAACGGAACTCCTTCAGTAACTTAATTCACGATGGAGGAAACTCTGACTTTCATTAAGCTTTCGAAATCATAAACTGTTGAATAGATATAATTTAAGAACTGTCATTAGTAATCTTGACTTTTGGCCATAGAAATTTGCCTGGGGACACAGTAATTCCTTAAGCTAACTTGCAGTATACAATTCACGCATCACGTCCGGCTTTGAGAACGCACAGCATTAAATCCCACACGTAGAGTCTGACTCGGTATTAGTAAATTTTTTGCGCCTTTTCCAATTCCTTAAGGCCATGGCGGTGACAACCAGCCCTTTAAAACATCAATGTTATATTATAAAAATAAACAGTTTAGCTACTTATGACGAAACGGACGCCCGATAAAAAGATCCGAGTTGTTTTTACGAGAAATTCCGAATTCCAAATTCTCAATAATAATCCCAAATCTATTCGGCATCGTTTCAATAATTTAAAGTTTAATCAGAAAATCTTGAATGATCAAGGTATCTTGATAATTGTGCCTAGTTCATAGCGAATCGAGTAGTTTGTCTTTAGATTCCTTTTATCTTGCGAGTTTGTTTTAACACGGCGTTGTCTTGGTTTCAACTGACCTGTGTTATGACGTAAACACTAAACCAGACACAACTTTCGATTGTAAAAAGACCACTTTAATCAAAACAAAAAAGGATTGAATAAACAGGCCGGTAGATATGCATAAACAGGTCATATGATTATTTCCCGCCAATTTAGATGCCAAACGCGACGACCATTTTTAAAGTGAAACAAATTTTAAAACGTAGAATTGTTTCCCTTAATTGTTATATTTGCTTGAATAATTATTTGATAAGTAAAACATGCTGTCACTGACATCGTGTACTTCATTAAAAAAGAATAGAATTTGATTTTCCATTCAACATGGCGGAAAAGGATTAGTACCAGACAGTTGACTAAAAGTAAACCTGGTCCCAGGTCTTCTGCGAGGGAGCCACTATGCACATGTGCGTTTGTTGGTATTTCGTGAGCTTATTTTAAGCAGAAGTTGTGTCTTTGTCACAATTTTCTTTTACTTAAGACTTGATATTAAATTTTGCAGTGACAATCTAATAGGCCACTGATAGATTTGAATCGTACAGTGAGCCAATAGCCAGCCGATGGTGAGCAGTAATTGAATCGATAGCTAGCCGATAATAAACCGACGGTGATTAGGTAGCTAGTCTAAGTCGAATTTTTTTACACATCGCCAGAAATTCCGAACGGACATGCGCAGTTAAAGTATGATACTTTGAAAATTCTAGACTCAGAAATGGAAAGGGAAAGTATTAGGATATTTTAATAAATGAAATATTTTAATTTCAACATGATAGATAAGCCAGCTCGAACCTCAAAAACAATAAAGAGCATTGGAACTCTTTGTTTATAGTTTTCAGCTCGGTAATTACATTTGAAATTCAAGAGCTATAATAGTCGGCCATACCTGAACCTGTTCTCATATCCTCAGCTCTCGATTCAAAATGGTCAAACAATTTCTCCTTCCCAAGCTTGCAATCGATTAAGGAAGTATAGCCTGGTTTTCACTAACGACGTAAGCACATGCACAAGCGCAAACGCAAGCAAAAATCTCGTGTTTACTACGACACGAGCACAAGCGCAAGCACAAGTATCAAATTGTTTTGATCCTTGCGCTTGTGCTTATGCTTACGCTTGTGCTTGCGTCGTAGTTTTGCGCGGTTGTTCTTTATATCTTTTATATTTATCTTTTAAAGTTATGCCAAGCTTGCTGAAGAATTCAAGAATCTCCACTAATGTTTACAATGCTTACACCGAACGTTTTAGCATTATTAAAGTCAAGTTGCTTACACTGGTTCGTTACACTAGTTCGATAGGATAATATATTTGTCTGAACATGAATTTAATCTTTTCTTTACCATTGAAATAGGAATTTAAGATTTTTGAAATAGGAATTTAAGATTTAGTAGAAAGTATAAAAGTAACTGCCACGTAATAACAAACAAAATATATCTGATGGTTTGAATCTTCAATTACTGCGGTACTACCTAGATCAGCGTGCGTCATGCTTGAACTTTTAAACTTTGGCTGGTATTTTTGTCTTGTCATCAGCTCAAAACCAATAATGCAGTTTCTTAAAATTAGCGGACTAACCATTTTTACTAAAATTAGAAAATAAAGTAGAATATTTTGTTACTCCACACACTACATTTGAACATACTAGGCGTTATAAATTGCAAATTGAATAATGCAAGGTGGCTCTTAAAGTATAACCATTGACTGTTAAATTAATACATACCAGTTATACAATGCAGAGGCGGCGGAACGTTTTGAAACGTGGGGGCTCATCTTACTTAAGACTGGCTACCATTGCATTGAACGTTTGATACGTGCCCACGAGCTTGCGCGCGCACGAATACGGCTGAGTTGCCATGACGACGTTCGAAATTTTTATAAGGGACCATTTGTGTTTTCAACTTCAAGATGGCAAAACCCCTTAAATTTTGCACGGGACTCTATATTTTAAATAAGCTTAATTGAAAAATTTCTTCTAAAACTCTACGTTATATCAGATTTTCAAAAACGTTTAAATCAGAAACGCATGAAAAAAATCGATTTTTGTAGAAATTTTTGTTTAAATGACGACGCTTTTTGACAGCATAGAATAGAACAAATATGCAAAATCAAGGTATTTCTTTGTCTTTTTATTAAACATGCAAATATTATATTGTAGAATGATTCGCTAGCCGACATTTGCGCAAAAATGCCTGTAAAGAACAACTATGTTAGGAGTTATAATTTTTTCTGTTTACGTCCTGTGGCGCAATTTTTGCTTCGAAAAATCGCGCGAAGGCCTCCATGAAATGTTGATTATCTCGAAAACAAGCCCGGGACACCCCATTTTTCTTTTCAATTTGGAATCCGCATTAAATTTCACTTCAAGAAATTGTGGTTTAAGAAAAAGTTTAAATCAATTTACATGCGTAGGCAGTCACCTTAAAACCTTTAGAGCCTAACAAATTCAAGCAGAGAAAAAAAGGGCGATACCTATACCGAAGACATTCATTTTCGTTTATACAATAAAAAAAGCTGTGAAAATGTTTGAATTTTTCAGTGTTTAATTTAGCTTAAATCATCAACAAATGATATTAATTGTGAAAAAAATCAAAGTACTGAATATTTTGAAAAACTTATTATTTTCGGAGTCGAAACGTGCATAGCATATAGTGAATTTGTTTGCGCATGCGTGTATTTTTTGCTTGAAAATCATTTTCATGGCTGATCGAATGATTTTATGTGGACGTGAAACAATTGGCTGGCGCTCTCGTTCTTCAAAAGTACATTCAGTTACCGGAATGCTGAGAAGCAAAGAGTTTATCAACCGTTAGTGTGTTGCAGATAATTATTTCAATCACAGGCGCTGCAGATGGAAAAATATCACGAGTCAAAGGTGGTCGAATTGTTCGAAAATGGACCAGAACCTCGCACTCTAGGGTTTTATTTTGGGCTCTTACTTCATCTATAAGGTAAGTTTAGAGGTATAAGTCGTTGCCGACACAGTATTCTTCGTTTGCAATAGACGTCATAGCGGCCATGTTGGAAGATTTTTACAAAAGAACTTCAATGAATTCTTTTGTTATGATCTTCCAACATGGCCGCCATGGCTTTTGTTATTTTACTCCCAAGGGAATGATTGCAAACCAAGAATGGCATGGATTAGTTTTGATCAGGGGGTTTTAATCATTAGCGATCGTGAAATATTTTGCAATGTTTACAGCAATATGGCGTGAAATTATTAGAATTCAAATTCAAAATATTATATCTTAAAGAATGGTCCCAAAGAAATTATTTAAAGATGAACTTTTTTCATGTTTACTCTTTGCATAACAGAGCTTGAAACGAGGTCCCTGGTAAGATTTTAAGTATTGTTGTGTACATGGTTTCATGCACGTCTGTACTCGAGTAAACATGCCGATTTTATTGAGCAATCTACATCGCCAGAAAAAGTAACCGTGTCGCCTGCCGTCACCACAGGGAGCCCAGGCTTGGCTTTTGTGCCGTTATTTA
>JANTNT010005572.1:0-24833 GCA_024752375.1 Entacmaea quadricolor | reverse complement strand
GATTGATTGATTGATTGATTGATTGATTGATTGATTGATTGATTGATTGATTGATTGATTGATTGATTGATTGATTAGCCCTGCGGACAGGTGCACCAATGGTGGAAAACGAGGTCCCTTAGTAGGCACATCACCAAATCCCATCTTCTAAAAACCATCCCACAAATTCCAGAAAGAAATCATTAGTGAAGAGCCGTAGGTTAGAGTTAGGCTGGGTTAGGTTAGTCAGTTTGCGAAGAATGAAAATAAACAACAACAACAATCAAACAAAAATCAAACACAGACACACAGACACACACACAATTGATTTTTGTTTTCCTCTTTGTTGAACGGAAAACAGCTTTCGTCTCATCCGAACTTTTCCCTGGTTCGACAAGGTAAATGAAACAAATGGCTATTTGTGAAAGTTATTTTGCTAACACTGTATAACATACTAATCAAGAGACGAGCTAACTTAACATTAGACCAGTTTTCGTATATGAGTGGGTTTTTCGTATGATACCGACTCTAAATGGCTTTCGGATTTAAGCATTGTGATTGGATAGTGTCTGTTTTCTCGCTTTCTGATTGGTTCTGTATCTCAGTGTTGGAGAGGCGGTAATTTCAATAAACCCGTCAAACAAAATCTAATAAACAATGTTATTCTAATATTTATTTCACGGGTTTATTACAATCACATTATTAGGATGTATATTTTTGGTACAATTACACACACACATCATTTGTAGGTGCGCACAAGTGAAAATCATATCAAAACCACAGATGTTCATCTTCCACCCTCAGGTTCTAAGACTTCTTGGATTTTCTTGTCTTTTCTTCAGGGCATTTTACTAACTTAAAAGAGGATCTTTTCTCGTAAATTCTAAAATATTCTGTGCCACATCGGGTGCAAAGCCCACTAGAACCAACGATGTGAAAATACCATGATATTGGTCATAGAATGTGTAACGGTACGAACAGAGATATTAATAAATCACAAAATACGATAATATCTGTCATTAATTTATAGATTTCTATGTATATTTATAATTCGTAATTTTTATAGTCTTAATGATTAGCTGATGCAGAAATCAGAATATCTGTCGTGATTGCCGTGACGTTTTTGGAATAAAGTTCCTGTTATATCGGCCTGTCTGTTATTTATAACCTTAAAATAAGTGTCATTAATCCCGTATCGAATATGCCTTTATATGCCTTTGTCTTTAGATCATAATACGTAATAGTTTTATCCGATTTAATAGTCGAAAGCTGATTGGTTGGAATCATTTGACCCTCAGTTGGATTACTCACCAATGCGTCATAGTTCAAGCCTATTTAAAACCATGAATCTGACTGGTTAAAGTTAATTGGCTTTGGATGTGAACAAAATATAGAACAACCAAAGTCTCGAAATGCGTCATAGTTCAAACTTATTTAAACGAGGCATCTGATTGGTTGACTCCCACTTCACCTTCAATAATCCCCCACTGATCGTTTACTGAAAGAACTTTTGTTTAAAATCGGCACCACAGGATCAAATATTGTTATTTTAAGACACACCTGACATGCACATGATTCCACGTGACTTAATCCCACGTGACCTCAGATGCTGTCACATCGCATTGTTAATTTTAGCCCTTAATATTCATGCCAGATTCCTTTCAAAATATTCGTGTATGTTATATACAAATAAGGGCTATCAAAATATCGCTTGAGGAATCCCTGGAATGTTTGGGGCGTGTTTAAGTTAACGCATGGGCTAACACGTCAATTACCGCTGGACAGTGGGTTTGGGTGAGGCGATGGGAGTGTTACAAGGGTTATAATCAAAACGACAAACAGAATTTTAAAATACTTTAGTAATGTAATTAAAGATAAAATACATTCAAATTCAAAATTTCATTCTTGCTGTTTCAGTGGGTTTTTTTAAAACCAGGGTATCGTAACTCTTTGATAACGGAAATAACTTCAGAAAAAAGTGACAACAAGAGAGCATCGCAAACCGCAGATGTGATTGATATTGTTTCGCTTGGTTTATCTGTTGTGATATTCCTAATTATACGATAATTATTAAAACCCTTAGATACTTTTTTTAATACACCAGGGATCGTTTATTCAATAATTGATGCATTTGAAGAACTATTAGAACATTCTTAACTTATTTTACGATTCTTCAGCCTGAAGCAGTGCTGTTTGTTGTGGTATGGCCTGTGGTGGAGTGCTCACTTAAAGAAGTCATTTAGCGATAATCTTATCGTACGTGCCTGTAATAGTAATTGTCTGGTATTACTTGTGTACCTCCTATGCACACAGCGTCATATTGTAAAACTATTTCAATGACTTACAGTTGTTTGAACTTGTTTATCTTTTTTAAGCTCCAGTTTTTGTCTACATCGAAACTGATTAATTTTCAAAGAAGAAGCTGTTCACTGGTTATGAAACAACACTCGAAACTTGTACAACCTGCACACGTACGCCTGCACAATAATTTTTGTACTGTTTTAGTTAAGTTTTGGTTTAAGTGTCTAAAAGAATAATTCAGTTATCTTAACTGTACAAGCATCCCATATTCTAGACCCTAGACATATATTCATCTTGTTCACAAGTCTACACCTTATTTATGTTAAATGTGATCCTTACTTGCCTTACTCACACCTCAGACCTAAAATGATCACACTGGAGTTTCATCCTAGTTAAAATAGGATTGATATAAAATTTTTTTGAAGCAGGCAATAATTGGTTTATTTAGAACTTTTGTTTAATAACCAAGCAGTCAGAATATAAACATTGTTATATTTGATACAAATGTTTATAATCTGCTGTGGTTTCATGGGCTGCAACTCTTATCTATCTCTTTATATATTTAGCAAACTATTCCATGTGGTAGCTCCTCTGATCCTTCAAAGATGTTTTAGCCCATTCCCTCGGGATACCAAAAAGTACAATTCATTAAAAGAGACATTTCCACCAGGGAGAAGGACCCTTGCTACTTAACTATATAGATGACTCAAGTTAACCCAATCAGACAACATGGCAGTAAATCTCCCATGACTGTGAAATCACTCGGTTCTGTACATGAGTATTGATGTTATAATACAGCTACCATGAGATAAATCAATCCAGACACGTTTTATAGTGTGTATTTTCTTTTATTGACTTAATAAACTCAAACTATTCGTTGGATATACTACATACCAACACCACACACCACCACACAACACTATTAATTTAGAGTCTTCAACATTAAAATTAGACTATGGCAAACGTAAACTACAAGGCCACAATACATTTAACCAATACAATAAACAAACTAATAAAGTGGTAGTTTTTCACTGTTCAGCAACTGACATTCTTTTGAAAGGAAACTACAAGGCTACTGATACTGACATTTATCTCTTACAAAAATAATTAAACAAAAAGATGAATGTATTCGAAGAAAAAAAACTTATAATTTGAGGAACTAACCGAATAGATGGATAAAGATGTGACGTGAGTCCAAGTCAGTGATACAAGTGTAAAAATATAACACATTACTTGTAAACACGCATAACAATATTGAACATTGCACAAAGAAACGATTCACTGGTCGTCTTTCATCTCTCTGTTTTTGAAAAAGTGTAGTTTTTAGGTTGTATTTTGAGGAAAGAGTACTTCATCCAGGAAAGAGTACTTCATCCAAAATTTTGAGGAAAGAATACTTCATCCAAAATTTTGAGGAAAGAATACTTCATCCAGAAAGGATTGTTGTCTGAGCCTGCTACATTTCAAGTATTCCCATATGGATTCCATTACCTGCTACAAGTATTTACTAGTAAATTATTGCACCTTTTTTTCTTTATTTTCAGTTATAAACTATGGTACCCACTGAAATATCAGGTGCTTTTAGTACAAAAATGTTTGACGTTTGCTTGAAAACAAACTGCTAGGTACTATACGTCCAGGCACTGATCTTGTTCCAAACATGTATCAAGATCAGCTGGTAACAGATAACTAACTGGAAATAATGTTTAAATTTCTCTATTTTAGTTACATTATAGTTTATTTTCAATTTAGTAATGTGAAAAGAGTTTTGTAATAAATTGTTTCTGATTTATACCGGCGCCGCCTGTACGTCAGAAATATTTGCATGTTTGTTTAACTGCAGGAGAATCCAGTTTATGCTCGATCTTTTTCACTCTTGTATTACGGGTCGAATAAACTAAATGAATACTTAAACAGATATTAATATAACTAGTGCACTTTAACTGGTCTTCTAAGAAAATATATCTACAAGAAATAGCCAACAAATGAACAACAAAGTTGTCTGAATAACAAGCCACAGTAAAGGCGACTCTAACAACAACTTAATGATGGATTATCTTTTTTTCAGTTATAAAATCACTTCTTGTTTGTAGACCTTTATTAGTCTTTTGCCTTAAACTTTCGTGTAAGATCATTTACGTTCTCTCTCCATCTCCGAAATGAAAACAAGTGATCATAAATATTCGTTTTGTGAGTGTTTTTAGATCAGTCCAGTTTTTGTTTGTTACCTTATACAGGGCCTATAGTCAGTTTGTTGTTGGCTTTCTCTGCCATGCCTATGTACTTTTGGTCCGTTCTGCAGTCGGCAATTGAGAGCCGGCCGCCTGATATACAATAACTTCTAAGTCGTTGATCTAAAAAACCGAGTTTATCAACTTCTGTGCGGGTAGTCGGCTTAAAGTCTGAAGAAGCTCACTTGCTCAATTGATCTACAATCACCGATTAACTAATGACGGTTGAACCGATGAACATTCGAATTACGTCTATCATAAGAACTGCAGTCAATATAATCAGACGTTATGAGTAAATTGTTAAAGTACTTCATTGTGTTAAAAACAAAAACTCATTAGCTCAGTTTGTGACCGCTTTTCCGTTGATGTAGCCACGTCATATCCCGTCTCTCTTAACAATGATAATGGCCGAACTGTGCAAAACTAAAAAAACAACAGTTCAACTTTAACTCTGAAGCCCGTTTTGTTAAACCACGCACGCTTTATTAATAAGTAGACTATAGTTCTATGCACATTGCTTCAAAGGCTTTTTCTTTCCGTTCAACTTTAGAAAGTACTACGGATCATACTGGCGCCGGTTTTCTACTCCTGAGAAAGCGCGAGGCAATTTGCCTAAATTTTCTTTCCAGTCCAACAGGAAACTGTGGGTTATTTATCTATCTCGCCTTAGGCAAAACCCATTTCTGTTATCTTTAAACAAGTTAGAAATGAGAAGATTTGTAAACGAAAAAACTGTCGAAACTGTCCCATCAGGAAATTGTTTTAAGACTTCTGTTGGTCGAGTAAAAGTCTGTTTGCCGTACTGAAGATATAGTCTTGAGGGATCCGATTTGTAGGCGGTAAGAGAACATTTACCAAAGGATCCGTTTTCATTTTTGAGATTTAATAAACTTACCTGAATCAGTTACGAAACTGAAAAGTCTGAACAAATCGCTCACATGTCGTCTTTAGTTTAAACAAGGAGGAATTTAGTCTATTCTTCAGTTTTGTTCTCATGTCTGTGTAAGTTCAGCATTCAGCCGGCTACCTCGGACGCATTCGAGTTCATCAAGATTTTATCCCTTCGTCTTATTTTATAACTTTATGATTCCCTATTGCGCGTTGCTAACTTTCCAGTGTTTAATCTATGTAATACTGAGTCATGCGGGGGATTTATTTTACTTCAGTGCTTTGCTTGGCAAACACCCAGACTGACCAGAATCTCGGTCTATACTTTGAATCATAAAAAGCGCTCTAGCAAAGTTAACCGGCATTTTTCAGGGTTTCCGGTCCATTGTCACTACTTTGTCTGAAAGTCGACGGATCTTTTTAGAAATTTTAGAATACAACAATAACAAAAAAGCCGAAAAGAACTAAAAACCGTGTTTAAGTATGATCAAAAAGGTGAAACACGTAAATGGTGAACTTTCCTTCCTTTACCCGTCATTTTCTGTTCAACGTGCCAGGATTGGTTTTTGGCGTTTTTACGCATATTTGTTTGTCGTTATTTTGCGAATAAACAGTGCTTTGTATGGCGAGACATTCATAAAAAGAAAACGTTTTAAACTGAAGAAAAGTAAAGGTAAGAACAATAAGCTCGCAAAATGAAAGTCATAATATCCGTCTTAGGAATACCCTAGTCAATTGCCAAGTCGGGCCTCAACTGACTAGCTTATTATTAAACTATCCATCATCCTTAACATCCATAGCTCAATAACGTTAATTTCATTAAAGTGTATTGCTACTTTATTTTGTACAGTTTCACATCTTCAAAAACTAAAGTAATAAACAACTTTGTAAAAAACCGAGTCTAATGATATCAGTGATTTAATTAATGGGTATTTCACTTCCGTACCATGCTACTTTATCAACACCTTCAAAAGCTTTTCCCAAAAATAGCAAGAAACTTCACCTGCGGCTGGTTTATCCCTAGGTAATTTTCTTTAGGTTCGAAACAGTTAATCGTTGAAGCACGTGAAACCGTGGAAATTCTCCATAAGGTCGAGTATTTTGATTTCCTTAAAATATCTCAAATATTTACACAACTTGTTGTTACTTAGGAGATTTTTCCCTCTTATTTTCATTTTTCCGGTTAAAGATGGTTTTAAATCATTAAGAAGGGAATAAAAATGACAGGTTGTCTGCTTCATCTTTCAACATGGACTCTTCAATTTTGTTCCTTTATGCCCTGGGGAATGATTGCAAACCACCTATGTTGTTTGCTTTTAAATTATATTTGATTACTTTGTATTCAAATTGGTTTTTCAACTGCGTGAGCCACGCTCATTGTAGGCATTTAACCACTGTTCACACTCATTGTAGAGGTTTAACCACTTCATGGTTCTGTAGTGAACCCGGTCGGGGAATGGTTTCCATCAGCGAGTCTTACGATCGACCCACTGGGTCTTTTGTTCTTTGTGGTCGGATAGACAATAGTAACACTCACCACACAATCGTCTATTTAACCCGTAAAATTCAGACTAAAAAAATCTAGTGTCTCATGATCGAAAACAAAGAAGCAAGGAAAATTTGATGTTTTATCTCAAGATACAGTAAGAAATAACAGATGTGATCATTACACTAGTTTGCACGTGGTTCGGCTAACTTAGGTTTACTGGGCTTGGGTTGGGCCACAGCAGCTTGACCCGAGTCCTACTTCACGTCGAGTTATTAATTTAATACAACATGCAATCATAGCCAACATGGTACGAACAACCCTGAGATTTCTGGCTTGTAGTCGGCTAATAAGTGCTACAGGAGTTCTTCGATGTTATCGGTCTTAATACAGCCGTCTTCTGAATATTCGCCGCATTTCCGAATTCTTAGGAATCTTGTCATTCCCTTTATTGCTTTCTTGTTATCAATGTCCGTATCCTCTAAATCACTCATTAGGACCTAATTACCAACAAATAAATTGACTGATTGAAAGGATTAATAGAGCCATAAGATTCAGGTTTCGATGACCGTGTGAGTCACGATTATCTGAAATTATCAAACACACCTTTATCGTGCTTTGCGTGGTTCATATATTCAACATATTCAAGATGTTACGAATGCACAACAGGGTTAAGCAGGTCAATATCGATATATTCTTGTACTCGTGATTATAAAAAGCTAAGGAAGATATGTTCTAAATTTGGATTTAAGTTTACGAAATGGGTAAACTATTTTTACTTACTACCTTAGGAGCGGACTGATCCTGTAATCAACCACGACATGGATGCATTCCTGAACTAAAAACTTAGTCATTGGTCGAGTTGTTATGAGATCAAATCGATAATAAACACCGTTATCTAGTACCCTGCGAGCAGAGCTCTGTATACTCAGCCTCCAAGAAGTTAAAATGCAACTCATTCTTTTGGGGGATTCAAGGAGGCTTTATTCGAAGGGTACACCATTCTACATAAAATATATTTTCTTGAACGGAACTCCTTAGTCATTAGTGGAGTTGTTTGCGAGAAGAACTCAAGATAATAATTAAAAATTTTACTGTTCTTTACTTGAGACGCAAGCACCTCCGCAGGAAACCTCAGTGAGACACAATGAAGCCCATGATGAAGCCATGCATACATCGACTTTTAGCTCGCTTATTCACTTTCTATATCGCCTTTTTTTTGCCGAGTGAAGTGTTTACTAATACAGGAAGATCAGTCTAGAGTTTCAGTTGCCTGTTAACAAAAAAAATCCGTTATTCCCACGCCGAATTCAAAATAGCTTAGTGGACGGAAGTCTGTAAAAACGCTGACGCTACTGATGATCTTCCTTTTTATCGTTATCATAAGCAGACAAGTTTCCCAGCAATTACTGAACAAACGATCATCAGATTGATTTAAGTTATCTGATTGCAGTATTTTCCGATAATTCTTCGTCGTATTTTTTCCGTTACTTAGGGATTCAATCACCCGTCCGCTTTGAAAGTTTGAAAATATTTTCTTCACTTTGCGAAGTTCGTCCCAAGAAAAACTGCAAAAATTTCAGCAAAATTCATTCTTCAAGATACTGTTATAAGATTTTGTCTTACACGACTTCAGTTCGCGAGAAATATACGATGGGTTATAACTGGAATTTAATAGTTTTAGCTAAGTTTACCAACGAGACTGAATATGTTCAATATATACATTTATTAATCATAATATTAATGGTGTTTATTTGTATTGTACTGTCCGGCAGCCACTCTAATGGCAAGCGCTGACAGAAGCAACGACAATTTGCCATTTTCATCTGCAAATCAAATGATTTTAAATTAAATAGTTTAAATTCTTTACAATGTTTAGAAGCGTTCTTTTATGTTTGTCTATATCATTGCTTCATACTTGTTCAAAAGACCTTCACAAATGACTGGAGAATCCTCCATTATTTCAAGAAGATTCCAAATTGCGTGCGTACGTTATCTTTAGCATTAAAGCGTGCATTATTAATCTTATATAATATTATTTAGGAGTAACATTTAACGTATATTATTAGTACAGTACAATACAATAGAGTACAGTAGGAGTGTTATAGATACCCCCTTTGTTTTACTAACGAAAGACAGTAAAGGAACTTGACGCTTCTTGCAAAAATGAAGAATTCAAAAGTATACATTTTTTTTAGCGAATACATATCGATTAAAGCTAAGGTATCTAATCTTATAAGTTTTAAGTTATGAATTAAAACCTTTTTAGATCGTTTTATGTCTGATTATAAAGATAAAGAGTGGATTAGAGATATACGTTCTTAGAGGTATCTGTGAGATCCCAGAATAAAAATCAATGAGTTCCTTACTAGTGATTTATTTCAGTAAGATTTCAAGTTGACTTTGTAGCCTTGTAAATTTTATATTTCTCTTTTCTGATTCACAGACTGATCTTTTGAATGTTTAGTTTGGTTTACATCTACTTAAAGTCTGTTTGTATCCTGCTGACTATGGAAAAGAGTATAATAAATTACCACAGATGCATTTTCTTTATCAAGATGTTTTGTTTAATTCGACTGCTATGGTGCATGCTTGGACGAAAACAACAACGTACATCGAATAAAATAATAACCATCAAGAACTTTTCAAGCTTCATAAATAATTATATATGTACGTATCGAAATGACTCGAAATCTCTTTAGCAATTATAATAAAATGCAGATAGACATGTTGACTTGATGGCGAGGCTCCTTCTGACAACTAAATACTATATATTATAGCCTCGCGTGAAACAAGCGCTTTGCATGTGCTATCGTTGAAATAAATAATCTTTTCTTTTTTACAGTGTTTAAAACATCTTCTATAATGTCTTGTATCTTTTGAGACAGAAAGCTTGCGTTGCTTTCGTCATTTAAAATTCGTTCAAATTTATGCTGTTGGTTTTCGTTTTGAACCGCGTACATTTAGGTCCAACAAAACGAACATTTTGTACAAAATAAAATGAGTAATCTGCTAAGAGTTTCGCTATCGAATTTTCCCTTCTAATCAGCTTTCACTACTATAAGTTATAAAGCCACTATCTCTAGGCGACATGGCGGGAGAAGGTCGCCCGTACCTGCTCCAATGAAGCTTGTATGACTAAACTTTGAAGATTTATTAAGGACTGAATATGTCGTGTATGTTCAACTTCTTAAAGTTTATAACAAGAACAAGAATTCAATTCACCATTGGCGAAAGAGGATTAATAGGCTGAGAAATTAGGTTTAGTATGGCCGCCATACTTTAGGTGATGATCGTCCATTTCGTTCCGTTAGAACTCCTTCATTTCCTCCATTATTGTTAACGTGGTCGGCAATCCCTTGACTGATCACGTGATTAGATAGATCTGTTACTCCATCAACGGGCTCTTGTTTAAGGCCCAGGCTCTGGTCCTCTGACCGAGGAGGGGTAGGGAAACCAGAGAAGCTGTTCAAGCCCTGCGCCATGGTTGATACTCCCATACCCTGACTCATCATTGGCATGATGCCAGATCTTGCCATTGGAAATGTCATCCCATTGGGGGGACCCACGGGACCAGAATACGTCGATTGTGTCAAAGGCATGTTTGTTTTTGGTGCCGACATGGGTGGTTGTGGTATATACGACTGAGGTCTGTAGGTCAGTCCGTTGTTTACAACCCCATTGTTCATTGTCGAATTGATAGTGCTCATGAATTGGCCATTAACTAATCCGTTCATGTTACCCATAGTGGGTCCGTTGAGTTGCTGGCAGGCTGTCTGTAGCATGCTATGTCCTGGTTCAATTTGACTAGAAGGACACATAGAACCCATTTGATTAAAAGTATTGATGCCAGCAGCAGTCGTAGTAATCTGAGTATTTGCTGTTGTTGGGTTGTTGGTTGTTGGACGAAACTGAAACTGAGACATATTTTGGAATCTGGCGTCCGGGTATACGTGAGGAAGTACAGGCATGTTCGAGGTAGTATTTTGTAGATTGACGGTCTGAGGTTTGGGAATCTGTAACGGGTTCTGTTGAAGTTGACTCAATGCGGAGAAGTTCATCGAAGCGTCGGGCTGAGGAGCTGGAATAAGTCCTGGAAAACTATGGTACCCCCATGAAGAAGGCGATCTCATTTGGTTGGGATCTGCAGGGAAATTAATGAAGACTGTCAGTGTAGTTTTCGATTTGGAATATTTTAGTACTAGTATGAATAAGTATTTTTTATTGAATTTTATAAAGTTTTATAGGGAGACTGAAAATTAGAACTTTTGTTAAAGCCAAAATGCAACAGAAATGAAACCATCCAAATCTTATTTTACATTAACTTTTTAAAAAAACCTCGACTACCACTCGCGGCGAAACTGTCGTATCTTCCTCGGCGGAGAAATTAAACTGGAATCAATGATATCCATGGTCTAAAAAATATGGCTAACCATTGTATATGTGTGAAATTACATGGCAAACCGAGGGTCTTACCACAATGTCTGCTTTAAAATCACAAATTAAAGAACCTATATGTTCCCTGAAATGGTGTAAATCTTGGTTTGCCATAATGGTTAACTGTGAGAGGTATAAAACAAGATAACTGCATGCGGCTACGAGTTATAGTAGAAATGGCGCGAAACCCGTTTTGAGACGTGAGCGCGCTGTGTTTTTGGCGCAAAAATGAACCAAAGCAAAGGAGACGCCATTTTGTTCATCTTGTTCTCTGAGTCGACAAAAGCATCAAGGGGAAACTTGAGTTTATGGTGTGAATTATTCTCTTGAAAAGCCGGGTCGACGATAAAGATAAGAACAGTTTTTGATCTTTAGAAGTTCAAGAAAAAGATAAAGACTATTTTCTTGGACACAGGTAAAGTGAAGAAGAAACTACAACTTGATAGCTTTATTTCAGGTTCAACTCTTTTGCATGGTGACAAGTGTTTTTAGGGAAGAATTTTTTAGTCACTTAACGTTATTTCAAAAGATGTAGCGTAACTTAAATGTATAAGCTAGGGAAAAAAAAGAATACCAGGTTGGTAAGGCGACGATTAAAAAAAAATTGTTTCGTACAAAACCTGGCCATCGATTTATTCTCGAATAATTTGTAACTTAAGTTTGTTAATTCTTTTAATTCCACACCCTAACAATTCCAATATACAACTTCTAAAATATAAGAAAATACAAGAAAGACGGAACAAAATATCTAAAATATTTCAATAATAAAAATTTGTTAATGTTTCATCGTAAAACTCGAAATCCAAACGCCATTAACATACGTTTTGTGTTAAGAAAATCAAATATTTATCAAAATTCTTCACAATGATATTAGTTCTGTATAGAATAATGAAAGATTCAAGTCTCTATTCAATTAGTATCTCTTGGAGTTTTTAGTAAGAAATTCCTACTGTGCAAGGCTTTGCAATTACGGGAGGTTTTTTTTCTCGAAGGCCATCTGTTTTTGGGAATCGAAGGCTTATTTTGTTCAGAACACGTTTTTGAAAAACCGTCCTAATAGTCGTAATTATTGTTAAAAAAACCCTTAAATATAAAAATTAACGATATAAAAAGAGAACTCTTCTAGAACTTTCTAAATAAACGTAATAATATTTTTTAAACCGGCGGAATTTCTATCTAAAAATTAAAAAATAAATGGTGGAATAAAATCAAGAACGATTTCATTCCGATACACCTTTTGGTTAGCGAAATGAATATGGATGCCCAAAGATGCCCAAAACGTCTAAAACAAAACTTATGACTCAATTTAACTAATTAGTACTTGAAAACACGGATTCTTAAATATCATACGAAAATTAACAGTGTTTTGAAGCTTTTTAAATTACAGACTTCCAATTTATTAACTGAAAACGAGTTAAATGAGATTCGGTAATGAAAATTGTTCGTCCAAATGAAAGAACATTAAAGGTATTTTGTCTCAATTTTTTTAGCAAACTAAGATGGTCGACTTCTTTGTGTTCAACCAAGAATATCCCTATGTCTAAAGTCTCTGCACTTTTACACAAAAGCAATAAACTAAAGCTTATTTTCTTGTGTTATTTCAAAAATATTCAATCAAACGACGAAAAAAAAAAAAGAGTTTAATTATGATCTGGTTTTGACTGACTTACCTGTATTGAGAGGGCTGAAAGCAGATGTGCCATCAGGAGTGAGTTTGGTTTGCTGTAGCGGAGAAGGATGAAGGTCTGTAAACGGAGGAAAAGTTGGATCTCTCATCCGACGGAACCCTTCCAATCCCAGCTCAGAAAGACGATCAGAGAAAGGAAACTGATCGAATGCATGAGCGGGATCTCTATCATCAGTTCTTGCTCTATGTCCTGCAAAACAGTACAAATAAACCGGCTCACGTCAAACCAATGCTACTCAAAAAATACCCTCATTAAAGTTCTTCAGCCCTATTCAAACTCAATCAACTCTATTTTTCTTTACTCTTTAGTTCAACCGATAAATCAGTTGTGTGCAACTAATATTCATTTCTATAATAAACGATGGAACGAAAGTCAGAAAACTTCTGCCTTCAGTGATGAAGGGAAAACCACGGCAAAGAAACGATGAAACTGGCGTAATTTGGGGTGTTGTTGTGTAATGCCGCAAGCGAGCAGTGGTGAGATAAGCGAAATAGATCTTTTCTGTTCAACCGTTAGCCAGTTTATTCAATGTGGTCTAACGCTATGATATAAACACAATTCCAGCTTATTTCACAACAACGACGTGTAGTGGTTGGATAAATTATGACTTCTTCTTTGGTTTAAAGCTAATCGTTTGTACTACAGTGTTGGTCTCACGACCGCAAACCAGCCAAGCATGGAACTGTAGATTCTAAGTGCCCAAAACCTAGCAGTTATTGTACAGTTTAGAAAGCGGTTGATATGTCTGTAAAAATGACTTTATTCTGGGTGTTTGGTAAAAACGTATAAGTCTAGCAATTAAGAAAAGTTGGTTGTAAAAAGTCGAAGAATGTTGGTTAGTGAGTGATGACAGCCAAGGTCCCAACTCTTCTCACGGACAAGGAGGGTAAAGACGGAACTGAGCTGTTGCAGCTAAAATTTGGCTTATCAACGAAAAGAAAAAAACTTTTGTCATTATTTCCTTAAAAGAGAGTGAACGAGGGCAACCGACAAAGAATTGAGAAAGATTGTTTAAAAGGATTTACGATTTTCCCTTCCACCGTAATCTTTTCAGTTTTACAAGTTGACTAAGAGAAAAGGATTTGCGTCATCAAATCGAAACACTGGAAAGCCTTTAGTTTAGTGAACACACGCAACGGAAAATAAACCGGAACAAATCGATGGATAAATAAAAATACAATGATAGCAAAGACTTGAGCATAAAACGAAAAGCGTATCAGGTTTTTGTTTTTCAAAATGCCAAAGCACAAAAACAAGTTGTTATGACTCGAGAAAAAATATTGCGAAATATTTCAAGACAAAAAACAAAAAAATAGAGTGATATTCACTTTCAACCACACAAATAGTTTTTAAATTTCAATTACTAAGCCACTAAAGACCAAAATAAGATTAACCACCACCCGATGTTGCTGTTTCTTTATTCCCTTTCGGCTTGGTAATACTTGTAGTAAAAACATAATAATAAGCTTCTAGGTTTATTATAAACCTTGTCATAAGCCTTTGAATTTCAAGGCAAAGCAAATAAAAAGATAACAAAATATTGAATGTCCATGGTTTTTGCGGTACACCTTAAATTTTTTTTTCTTCTTGTAATCATTTTACTTGGGGCTTAGGATTACTCCTACGAAAAAGGCGCGGATTTAATCATTCTGGATATTTTAGCTAAAAAGGCTCACTATATTCACTCAAAGAATCTTTATCTTTAATAATCTTTAGTTCTTAAGTGCCGCGGACTCATAATGGACCAATTCGGTCATATTGAACATTAACGAAGCACACAGCTGTCCAAGGTCTGTTTTATATTGTAATTTGCAAGGTCTACATCGTTAATTTGATTTCCGTATTTTCAACGACAAGTTTATTTTCCTAAAGCAAAGGTCTTCTCCGCCAACGTTTACCCAACAATATTTATGAAGATGAATTTGTTAAAATTAATAAACTGAACAAGAACTTGTTCTAAAGGGCATAAAACATGTCTGTCGTTATAAGTGTGATGCTCATTGTTTTGTGTGTCTTAAGAATCGCATTCAGTCATTATTATATTTTTAGATCTATTGTTTTTTAAATCTTTGCAGGTACCTGCTTTTAGAAAACACCTTTTAACGGACATTTTGATTTAAATTCTACAAAACGGTTTAAAATCCCTTTATTTCGTTTAATATTTCATTTTTGTCGGCGTTTGAAATAGAAATTAAACGCAATAAGAAAAATTAGAGTTCTTCTTTAGAATTTACTTTGTTCATACGACATTCCGAAATTAAAAGAAAATCCGAAATAGAAACTTTCATGTGGGAAGGGAAATTTTGATTGACAATAAACCAGTTTTTACTAAACCACAACAGAAATTTTATTCAAATAATTTCGACAGGAAAAAAGATTTTATCTCTTTTTTCCGAAAATTATTTTTGGTCTCGTCGAAATAATGATAACAAAAAATTAAAATATCAAAAATATAAAAATCAACGTAATTTATTAAAGAGACATTTTTAGAATTGCTCCTTTTAAAATGTTGGGAATAAAATAAATGGGAAAATCGTACCTCTTAGTGCAGATTTGCCTAAAATACGTTTTGTTAACCTCGATTGTTTCATAATTTTTTTGAGATAAAATCTTTCTGATTTGGAAACCCACAGCATGTACAATACATAGAACTGAAGAAAATAAGCTATTCACAAACAAACTTATGATTGGCAAATAATGAACCTCTGATAACTCAGATGACAAAGTTTAATGCTTTTGATATATTATATCTAGCATTATTATGACTTCTTCACAAGTGAAAGATTTATATTTCAAGGGTGGGGCAACTTATTAAAAGCCTTATTTGGTGCAAAACTAACAATACTTATAATCTTAAATTTTTTGATTTTTATATGGCTTAAGATAATTGTCATTGATTTTCCTTCAAGGAAGGGTGTTGTTTCCTGAGACATACTCCACAAAAGAGAGAAGGAGTAAATCAGGCAAGATAACAGCGACAAGGGAAATGACACTTAAAAATGTATAGTATTAGCTAAGTTATAACAATGTTCACTCATCTATAGATATCTAGCTCAATAATCAGGAAATCAAATCCATGTATCTGAGTTTGCAAGATGTGATGAATAAATATGTTATTAAGTTTCATTTTTGAGCAAGCTGTTCAAAACTTAACTTAATTCTCAACTCAAAAATTGATTAAAACTTTGAATATCTACCTAAATGTTTCCAGCTATAATAAAATTTCCAATGGTTTATTTAGTATATATATTCTTGATTTTTCTAAAGACTTGAATTTAAAACACTAAATCATCAAAATACTATATTTTTTAATAAAGTGATATTCATTCAGATGGTGATAATCTGGAATAAGAGCAGGTATAAGAAATTGTTTTCAAAATCTGTAATTCAGAAATTTCAAATAACAATCAAAAATATACAGCAATTAAAGAAAAAACTTTATATTTTTAAATCTTTAAATCATTTTCCATTGCTGAAACTTATATATTGGCAACTCTACTTACAACTCTAGTTATCACCATGGTATAAAATAGAACTCAAGGCTCAAGAGTTACTTTAAAAACATTAAAAAAATTGTTTGAATGTGTGAGAGCAATGAAAATTATGGAAGTAAAAGTGATTATTTTAACAAAATCTTAAATGTTTCTGAGCCATAAAGCACTGTGGATCATACATTACGTATGTATAATCTTACTGACTGAAGGGTGGAAATACTTGCTACTGTATATTACTAGAAAACAACAAGACTCACATAACACCTTCGTATATTGAGAATTGAAGAAAAAAAGCTCTGCTATGGTGATTCTAAGCTTGGGTTAGCCATAAAACACCATAGAATCAACCCCAATAATGAGGTTTACCCAATTGGTAAAAACTTACACTGAATCTAGAATCAGTGGTTACAATTCACACTGGATTGCTCTAACTCCTAAACATGCATTTGCTATCAATATTTTACACCAGTATTGCAATGGCTTCAATATTCTGTGGTTTAGGGGTGAAGTTTAGCAAAGACAACATAGAAAGAATTACAAGAGGTTCAATATTAAGTGATGGGATGTGGTCAAAAAAGAGGCAAACCTTAATTCTAGTCATTTTTTTATTTAAAAGAACCTCAAAACTACCAAAAATAATAAACATAACAAGTTAAGTCTTCAAAAATAGAAGAATTTTGTTGAAGCTTTAAATACCTGGAGCAAAGAATTTTAAAATGATACCCCATTTTTGGAAGAGTGCAAGGGAATTTGAAGCCGAGCAGGTGGTTAAGAGCTGAAAATCATCAAAAATTTAAAATATCACCTCCAACAGTGAAGCATATTCAATTACGATTTATCTGACAGAAGTTCTCATGAAAGCAAATAGGGAAAACTCAAATTAAAATTGAGAAATAGAATTATGTCTTGTTTCAAAACAAAAATATTGAGCTGACTTGAATTGATTGTGATATCTTGCACATCACTGTTTGAGTTGGATCAAATGTTTTTGATTTGCTGTCTTGTTCTAAAGGTCTTAACAGCATTTTGAATTGATGGCAAACCATCAATTCAAAACAAAAATTTTTTGGGGTTTTAATTGACTTCTGAGAAATTTGGTTTCACACTGGGCCTAGAAGGCACTGAGTGACTTCACAAAGCTCTCTCTCTCTCTCTCTCTAAGACTGTCTCTTCAATTATGTTAATTAAATTGTATTTAAAATTGGGGAATCTTATTTAGAGATTAATCTTGAAAAGAACTAACATTTGGAATTAGACCAATGAAAGAGTGTTATTCCAATTAGAAACGAAGTAATTCTATTAGCTTTTTAATTCAATTTATCATGCAAACCAGAGTCAAAATTGAACTTTCCCTAGAGAATTGCATCAGATAAAATGGCAAAAAACCTAATTAGTTTAGCCACCAACATCTAGATGATTACTGAAAATATTTCCTCTTAATAGAAATGGAGGCCTTGTTTGCCAAGCATATTGGGGATACTTCGGTTAATTGGCACGTATTTACATTTCAACTAAGAGAAAAGAACTTGCTACAAAATTACCTGTGTCTTAATATTCACCAGTTGAGGACTATTATAAAATTTTATCAGATTTATTAGGAGTAATTAGCAAAAGTAGAATAGCTATTATATTAACAAATGCATTTGTAAGAGCTCACACGGCCAGATGAATATGCTTCGTTGTGTTCCTTAGTTCACCTGCTGTCTACACCTGTTAGGTATAGAATTTTCACGACACCTTAATCAATTCAATTATGCTTATAACCAATAAGCTCAAGGTATTCTATAAATGATTAATTGTAAATTAAACATTCATCACTTTCCCGCGTATCGCCTAAATGAATACCCGCTAGCGTGGCTTTCTTTACGAACAAGAATAAGGGTATAGCTTTATTTATCTAAACATTGGCTGTGTTTATTTGCGGTAAGACTAAGAGAATTCATGGATATAAACAGCATACCAGAACACCGCATTCCCATGGATTATAAAGCAAACCCACAAATTTTATCTTTTTACACTTCGACGTTTTTCCAAAGTCAGTATACGCCTCAAAATTATAAAACGTCCGACATCCCTTTAAAAATAAATTTTGAATATAAACATTGAGTATCAAGTTCTTTCCCGCACTGTTCAATCAGATCTCTTTATTTGACATAATTCTATAACTAAATCAAATCATAAGAATCAAGTGCCGGATATTAGTGATATAAAAACAGTGTAGCGCTAGAATCTATCGACAAAATCTTTTTTAAAGCGTAATTTTGAAGCAAGGGGAATATAATAAATGGAGAGGCCTGTCCAACTAACTCGACCACAATGCAGTATAAATAAAGTTTAGGGTCTATGGGCTGATTAAAATTTTCCAAATGTCTACTGGTCGTGTTGAAGGTGAAACCACAAATGCACTCACTAAACACGCAAAAATGAGGTAGTACAAAGATTTTAGACTTACGTCGAGGTTCGCGCGGTCCGTCAACGGTCACCTTTATTGCTCTGCAATACGTTGCAACTTGTAGTGGCTCTGTTTTTACCGTTATCGTCAGCGAGAAAGTCTTGCCTAAAATTCACAGGTGGATTTAAAAAAGAAGCATTAAATGGAATTATGTTTAAATAAAATTATATAACTTAGTTCCGGAGTATAAAAGGTGCCGAAATTGACAAGTATAACAGCTGAATAGTTTCATGTCGATAGTTTTGTTGTATCCAGGCACGAGAGACTTGCAACAGATGGTAGAACTGTGCGTAAGACAAAATACAACAGAAAATATTTACTATACCTCTTCCACTACGTCCCACAAATCTCAAATCATTAAATCTGGCAACTTGATTTTTCATAACTGCAGTGCAATTTCGCAGCTCTGCCGAGAAATTCTCGTCGTTTCCCGCCGCAATGGATACAAGTACTCCATCTGGTACATCCCCTAGCGATACAACTTTGAACGCAACTGGCAGTGTTTTGTTGCATCGCCAGTGTGACGGTAACACGCTACAGACAAAATTTGGGGAATCAGTCTTGACTAATTCTCCTGGATATTCCGATAATGCCTCAATAAGCGATCTCTCTCCCTTAATTTTACGCGGTCCTGGGTTTTCTGTGGCAGTGGTCATGGTTGTCCAACGTGAAAACCACAAGAGTGATCCACCAGAATTATGTGTGGCGAGTTTGGCGCACAACCGGATAGTGAAATAAAATGAAATGCTTTTGGCCAACCACTCCCCTGCGAGTTTTGACATCTGTTGTGCTGGCTTGTTTGCGTTTAAGGAAGTACATGGCATGCGCCAATCACTGCGAGTTCACCCACCACAACCTCCCGCCCACATAGAACTCTAAGCCAATCAAAAGCGGCTATTACATTCCAATGAATAGCGTTAAAATTTTCTCGAGCGTTCTTGTGGTTTCTTGTTTCACTGCGATCATTGTTTTTGATATGCTGGAACGTGCATGTACAAAGTTTCACCAATTAACAAACATCTCCATACACGTGGGTCCTAGACAAGTTCTATCCAGTGTTACTTGTCAACTTTCGAAATTTTCGCGGCAAAGTTTGTAAGATAGCGGACATTTCTACTCTCCCTCAAGACCAAAATACACAATCAAAGGGCCAGTATTCCGAGAGTCATGAAATGTCTAGAAATTGGTCTCTTAGTACGTGTCGCCATTTATAGGAAAGTTACAAACTTTACAAGAATGTTACAAAACACAAATACATAGTCTGTAAATACTCGCTTTCCTGTTGTTGTGATAAAAATAAATTTGGCAATCTATTATTTTTATTCTGTTAACAGATAACGAGTAGTTCGTTGCGTTATTCTCTGTGTTTATTTTATCAAGTCTTAACTCAACAAACCATGAAGCAAATAGTACGAGTGTTTTGATTGGTTAATATATTTTTCGCGCGCTTTTCGCACGTGACGGTTAAAAATGAAATAGCGCGTTCATTTCCGGTGGTGGAAGTCTGCTTGTCCAGTGACGTACGGTCTTCGAAAGGTTAGTTTAGAGTGTTTTTGGGGCAATAATATGACTAAATCGAAATCCAAGAGCAAAAAATCAGAGAAAAATAAGGAAGCTTCGACTGCAGGGAGTGTTGTTGACGTTAAGGTACAGTAATATTAAATATAATTACAAAATTAGCTCAGTTTGTCGTCCGCCATATTGGATGAACGACAAACACGAGAGTCATAGACAAGCCTAAAGTTCTCTCCAGCCGAGAGTCAGCATAGGAACTTCACTATCCAACTTTAGAATAAACAATGAGTGTTAATTTACCAAGAGTATTTCCTCTGTGTTGTTATGCGCCATTATTCAAAGTATCATCCGTCGAAGTGATCATTTCCGGTGACTTGATTCTTTTCAGCCCCCGAGCGTAGGTGAATTGACGCCTGCCTCACCGAGTCCAGTCAACGTAATAACGAAAAACGTGCCTAAGCTATGGTTCCAAAACGAGATCCAAAGTATGATGTAAGTATTGTTGTAGTTAAAACAGGAAATACACCAACATTTTATATTTTATTTCAAAAAAATGCAGTACAGTGCCTTATTGTCAATCACACTTTTGTATACATAGGTCACACGCAATTTAAATCTTTTAATTGACTAAATTATCTTATTAGACAGATCGTAAATAACCCAAAATCAGAACAGTTGATAGATAATGTTTCGTCTATCTCCTTTGGAGGTCCTTACTAATTACGAACCATAAAATGTTATCTTCGACTCGAGCATGCTTCAAGTGTTCATGATTGTTCATCTCTACGTACGTGACAACATCACGGATTTGCGTCCCGCCTTTCATCTGTTCGGAAAAGCTTTTGCTACAGTCGGCTAAACAATCATTGCTGTCTATTTTGATACTGATTTCCTGTTAATCAACGGGTGCCAAGTGAAGCAGAGGGTAGGTCATTTTTATTAAAGTTCAGCCATTGTTTTCGGTGACTTTGTACAGGAAGTAAGCGGCTGATCAAATTGGTGATTGAATCTGTAAAGTATTTTCCCACGGAAATGAGCGCAACCTGTTGTAAAAAGCTAAAAATGCACCATAGAAACGCCGCCAAGAGAAGTCATTAATTTATTTGCTTATTAAATTCAACTGGTTGTTTATCTATGTTCAAATGATCAACAATAGTCTAATGGGGTTGTGGACACTTGATGGAAATGGCAGACTTGCTCTGTAAACTACAAATCTGTAATTTCCTATTGTCCCAGATTTATCATCTATTGTAGTTTCTTTAAATACCTTTTAATTCTGATACTTGTGGTGATTTTGTGGTATTTTTTGATAGTTTTAATGAATGAGCAGTGGTTTTATATCCAAGTACTCTATTATTAAGTATTTACACACTACAAAGTGTCACCCAAAACATTGAAACGAGTTTGTCCATTCATTCCTTTCTCAGCCTAAAAGCATTGCCTGGAGTGATAATTTTACTTGTATTTTAAAACTATAAGATATTTTAATGCTCTCTTTTCCACTTTGCATTGGTTAAATAAATGCAAAAACTTGTTTTTGCCAATAATTGTCAGAGGTCAAGTCTTGTTCTATAAAATGTAGTTGGAATTATCCCTCTAAATACAGGTTTATATTCCTAGTTGTTTCTAGCAAGTTGTATAAGTCTTTATTCAAATAGTGTTGTTTTTTGCAGTACAATTATTTTATTCCTTTATTTTGTACCAGGGCTTAGCTTTTAGGGTAGAGAACAGAGAAGTTTGTTGACCAACTAACTCTCCAGGGCTTTTTACCTCTTGCCATTGCTGCATTATTAGATGAAGTAACCTTATTCAAAATTCCATTTAATTAGCAATCAGATCCTAACTGAATGTTTCTCTACCTGGTGAAAATGTTTCTCCAGCCAGTGAAAATGTTTCTCCAGCCAGTGAAAATGTTTCTCCAGAACACTTCAGTAGACCACGTAATGTGCCCAACCATGCAACATGAATTGCTCAAGGCTGTTTTATGGTATATGAGGGGTGATATGCTATCATAGTAACAATGCATATTAGACTAGTATGCTTACATCAGGAGATCCAGAATGAGTGTTGCAGGCAGGAAAATATCATTTCTGTAAGCTGAATGTTTTATTAGGTGTTTTGCAGCTAACAGATGCATGTTTGTAATAATAGGTTAAAAAACTTTTCAAAAACTTTTATAGATGGGTATGGCATGATGTTTTTATTTAATGAGGGAAGTTCTAAAATAAGATGAAACTTAATGTTTTCATACATTTACTATATTTTTTAAAGTCTTGACTCATCTGGGAAACATTGTCTTTTTACAGAAATGAGTTTGGAGAAGCTTTATTCCTTAGTTATTTCAGTGATAAAAAAACCAATTTGTGACTTTGCTGCAATATACCTTTATAATTACTAATTTTGGTTTGGCTGTACAAAGAAAAATTTTGCCCTTGCTCTTATAAAACAGCCCAAGGCCTGTGACCTCAAGCAATACATTGTCACCCTGCTAGCAGAGGCTATTTTTTTACCCCTTCATAGGTCTGAGCACCAGGCTTACTTCACAGGACTATGGAGGTCAGAAAAAGACTTCCAAGGGGAACATTTTTTTTCAAGTAGAACTCCTAGGTGGTGAAAGAAACAGGCTTATTGACTTAATAATTATAAAGCAAGATAGGTAATAACAGAGTGTATGAAATAGATAAAACATGGCTCGTACTTTGGGTACCAGACTCAAAAGAAGCACAGAAAATGGCACAATGCATCAAAATTAATGAATTCTTTACAATTCATTGTGTTGATGCACTTTGACATTTTCTGTTCTCATTTGAATCCAAAACCTGAAGGAAGAGCATAAAATATGGTGGCTAAATCTATATGTGATTGACAACAGCAAGTTGCAAACAAGCCACTATACAGCCTGTATATTTAAGACACTTATCTATTCTCTGGCTAGACACAAGTGAATTTGGCTTAGAAAATCCACTTAAAGTTTATGTAAATAAGGATGATTTTTGTATCTGATTCAAAAACTTCTCCATGGTTATGATTTCTATTTGTTTTCCTAATTATTCATGAATTCTTGGTTATCACCCATTCCTTAGGGAATAAAATAACAAAGACATGGCAGTGCATGTTGGTGTACATAACAATAGAGGCTAATGAGAAATCTTACTGTACTCCATCATGGGAGCCATGGCATTATGTGGAAATCAAGAAATTGATGAATAAATAGTATTACTGCTATTTCCAGTTGAGTGTGCTGCACGCCATTTTTGATAGGGTCAAACAACTTTTAAACTTGTAAGTTCTCATGCTTGAACACTATAGTTTGACACCTGACAAATACAATCTTTCGGCGCGTGAACTTGTTTGAAACGGTGTGTGAACTTGACTTTTAACACAAGGGAAAGATTGTTTTGCCGTTGCTTTGAATGATTTCATCAATTATTACTGTTCTTGAATTGGAATCAAGGGTTTTTCCAGTCTCATATGTACTTCCAAGTTCTCTAGGTTTCATATCTGCTTCAACTTTGACTCATACACGAATTGCAAAATAATCTTGCACTTGTTTTCAAATTCAAGTCTTGAACAAGTTTATGTGCCGAAAGAGACTGTTTGGAGGGTGGGAACTGATGGGATTGAAAGTTGTTCAACCCTGTCAAAAACGGCGCACGGCAAGCTCAATTGGAAATAGCAGTAATGAGTGGTTTGCTTTGTAGGTATGCATTCGGTGACAGTAGAAGACCCTCGCCAGATTCTGCAGTGCTAATTGAGGAGATAGTGCATCAGCAAATGTCAAGTGTGGTGAGAATCATGAAGTAGCTATTATGTAACATGTATGCTCTGACTGGTTGAGTCACGTGCTTTAAATCAACATACAGCATGTTAGAATGGCTGCCTTTGTGCCAACTGTGATTTGTATTTTATAAAAGAAATAAAATACTCATCCATTGTGTTGTGTGGAGATATAAAACATGCAGAATTTATCAGAACACTCATTAAAGTTACTTTGCTTTGCATCAACAATTCGTTTTTGTTCACATAAATCCCAAGTGCTTTAGATCTGCATACAGCATACACACTCACTTTGTTATTCCTTCAATATTGTAATGGTGATAATGATAAGTAATATATACATGTATAGTATGAGCGGCTGATCTGTATGGGCCTTTAAAACACTCATGAATAATTCATAACCTTCTGGTCCAACTGGATTGCCCATACACGTCACGTGCATGGACCTTTATACTTGATAAAGTCCTCCTCACTAGTATTCAAGTGATCTTTAAATAAAATGAGTGACCTTTATATAAAGATCACTTGAATACTAATGAGGGATGACTTCATCAGAGACAAAGGTGCATCCAAATTTAGATGAAG
>JANTNT010005461.1:0-13697 GCA_024752375.1 Entacmaea quadricolor | reverse complement strand
CGATATCATGCTCAACCTCATCCAATAATTGCTTAATATCTCCTGTCGCCTTGTAGTGCGATAAATTCTCATTATTATTATTGTCGTCGTCGTCGTCCTCCTCCTCCTCCTCCTCGTTGTTCTCTGCGGTATTGGCTTTTTGCTTGACGCTCTTGGTTGTGACAATGGTTTTTGAAATAGGTGTACACAGGATGCCCGTCACAGGCTTATTATCCACACCCATACCTGGTACTTTCTAACAAGGCACCCATGTCTACTAAGGCATACGTCTTCGTCGTCGTCTAGCTGAACCAACCAGGGTGTACTAATCGGGGACATTACATCCCTAGATTCAATTCGAATTTAGAAATGTTGATTTTTACGGGAGACGGAAGGAAAACCCTTGAATCATAGGAAAGAACCAACAAATAACTCTACTCACATGAGTCCTGAGCTCGGGAATCGAACCCTTTTCCTTCGTGGTGAGAGGCAACCCGCCACTCATGTTTACCTAATTATATAAGTTTTACACGACCCGGTTACTGCAGCCATGTTTAACGGCAGGAGTAATTCATATATATTTTACATAAGAAAAGATCAAGTTCCTCAGAAGAAAAGAGAAAGTTATTCTGCTGTCAGTTGATATTATAAAATATTTTTAATAGTACGCGCGCTGTGATTGGCCGATTAGCCGTGTTTCATTTGCCTGTCAAGACATGGCTTTTCCCGACGCGCGCGCGTCAAAATTTTTGTATTTTCCCGCGTTTTCGTGTCTTGTTATTCAATGTTTTTATTTTCTTCTTATACAAGAGAAAAGCAATTATTTTATAAAAGAAATGAAACACGGAAGGCTCCTTTCTTAAATGTAGAACTTCTATTTGGTCTAACGTGATTGCTTCTACTGTATTATTACAGGGTACGGAGTTCACTGGTGCGCGTAAAGCTGATTTACGTGAACGACAGCGTCTGATTCAACTCGTCCAACTTCAAGCCCAGGAAATCGACGCATTAAAAGATGAAATAACCCTTCTATCAAGGAAAGGTGGACACATCCTTCCACCAGCACAGCCACCTCTTCCTCCAGGACAGACACCTATACCTAATGCATAGAATTAGTATCTTGTACACACGTTTATTTTATAGTATGGCGGTTTTGTGTTTTATTGCGTTAAAGAAGAATGTATTTTCCAGTTAAAGTTAAATCAGTTCGTGTGTTGTTTTTTTATATTTACTGCTGTAAGTTGTGATGGAGGTGGATTTTAAAATGTTTGAAATAAAATAAATAAGGACTGAACGTTGTCTTCCTCTGAAAATGTTGCACGCAACTGTTTAAGAAACTTTACTATCTGTTACATCCGTGTTAATAACACCCAAGATAAATGAAAGTTGTCAAAATGGGTCTGTGCGCGCCTTCGGGAAGGACCTGGGAATAACCTTCATCAGATCACCACAGAACCGAATAACATACAACATTATTACTACAATAATATGAACTTTTTAATTTTACAAAAACTTAACAATTCTATTTAAAAACTTTACAGCCCCTATAAAAATTTAAACCCTTAAGAACAAAAAAAAAAATTCTCTGAAGAAAGGCGCATTAAAAATATATAATTACTATCCCATTTTATAGTTGATCTCTCTTTGAAATGATTATAAAAGGTTTTGTACCATATCTTGGTCACGGAAATAAGATAATATGATGGAAGATTTGGAATATAAATGGACTAAAGTTAGAATGGTAACACTGATGTGTATATATATATATATAGCAGTTTTAATATCAGTGGGACCGTGACTCTTAAATGACTTCCGCTCTAAACCAATCACAAAGCGAGAAAACAGACACTATCCAATCACAGTGCTTTAATACGGAAGCCATTTTAAGAGTCACGGTACCCATTCAAAACTGATAATAATAATAATTATAAAGATAATTTAATTAATCATATCTACACGTATCGAATTTCATTATTTTTGCCAAGTTCAAAGCGCAAAGGCCTATGGGTCATGGACAGACCACGTGGTTGAGTTGACCATAGGTTACTAGGGCTTGAAATGTTGGACTGGGATGGACTGTGATTAGTCAAGGTTATTAACATCACTAATAGCATCATTATCATCATCAACATCAACATCATCACCATAATCATTATCATCAATAATAATTTGCTTGTTATAGCAGGCTGATTATTATAGCACAGGACCATAGCCATCAGTAAAAAGGTGGTCCAGTCACACCTCTAGATTGGTCCAGTTGGGAAGCTGTGAGAAAGTGAATTATAAGGCTTTTTAACAAAAAATGGTCCAGTCACCACTCAAGATGGGTCCAGTTGGGAAGTTGTGAGAAAGTGAATTATAAGGCTTTTGAACAAAAAGTGGTCCACTCACCACTCTAGATTGGTCTGGTTGGGAAGTTGTGAGAAAGTGAATTATAAGGCTTTTTAACAAAAAGTGGTCCGGTTGAAATCAGACTGACCACATCGTTGGCTACAGCCCTGTGGCAGTGTTCAGCACGTACACTCTTATTACATTCACATATTCCATACACCAAACATCGTACTCACATGCTGGTTTTTATGGAGTGAAGAAGACTGGAGAAGAACCCTCATGGGAAAGGAGAAGAACAACACACGAAACAAATCATCATCAACGTAATCATTCGCGTCGAGATCATCATCCATCATCAATGTCATCATTTTAATCCTCAGTCACATTAAATACATTGTCATCATCAAGACTTTTACCCTATCATCATTATCTATTGTTAATCATGATATAAAGGATACTATCGTGAAGTGGTTGCCATGGTTCCCCTACTGCTTTGGCTTGGACTTTGTAGTCCCATTTCACGTCTAAAGTTTCTTAACCAATCAGCGTGGTTTTGTAGTCTCTCAGCGACGTTAAGTTGTCCTTCTGACGTCCAGTCGGTGAGTTTATCCTTCATACTACCTGGTCCATTGGGATCCCTTTGTAATAAAATATAAGGTTTAAGTGAGTAAAAAGAAATACAACTACAACTATTACAACAACAACAACTACAACAACTACAACTACAACAACAACAACAACTACTACTACAACAACTACAACTACTACTACAACAACTACAACAACTACAACAACTACAACAACTACAACAACTACAACAACAACAACTACAACAACTACAACAACAACAACAACTACAACAACTACACAACTACAACAACAACTACAACTACAACAACTACTACTACAACAACTACTACAATTACAACTACAACTACAACAACAACTACAACAACAACTACTACTACTACTACAACAACAACAACAACAACTACTACTACTACTACTACAACAACTACTACTACTACTACAACAACTACTACTACTACTACAACAACAACTTACCTAGCCGTGATATGTCCTTTAAGGGTCGCTCCTAAACTGAGACTTGCAGGTGAATCACGATTATGATCTGATAAAAGTAAATAATATATAACGAAAGATGAAATATTCATTAGCTAGGAAAGTAAAGTTGCTAGAAATATAATCAGTTTGTTACTAGCTAATCAGAGGGCTCGGGAGTCCACCTGATGGGAATCGAACCCATGACCCTCCGGATACCTACAACCAT
Organism: Entacmaea quadricolor; assembly: GCA_024752375.1. NCBI lineage: Eukaryota > Metazoa > Cnidaria > Anthozoa > Actiniaria > Actiniidae > Entacmaea > Entacmaea quadricolor. The sequence goes on along the minus strand of JANTNT010005461.1, from coordinate 10,096 downwards.
GATCTAACCACTTGAGTCTCCTTGAAGGTCAGTGGTAGAACATCCAACCGGTATCCGGGGGGTCATGGGTTCGATTCCTATTAGGTGGACTTGGATTTTTTTCCGATCCCTCTGATCAACTAGTAACAAACTGATTACTTTTCTAGCAATATATTGCAACTTTATGGTTTACGGTACTCTTTGTTCACTTGATTCGAAAAGTCTTTTGTTTCATTGTGTTCAAAAGTAATGTTAAATTTCAAATATTTATCGATTTAGAAGGATTTTATATTTTTTGAAACGATAGGGTTTTGAGAAATTTGATCAATTATTAGCTTATCTGCTTTAAATAGCATTTTTTGCTTTTGTTTACAAGTTATTTTGAAATGTTTGATCAAGTTTACGCTATGACGTCACGATTCAAGACAGATCTGGAAAACAATGACGACGGTGAACCATAAATTTAGTCGTTTTACTACTGTTTACTATCGTTGAGGTGTGACCCTTGAAGCTTGATGTCTTGTTTGGAAACTAGCACTTCAACCGACGGCCGTCAAATCAAATAGAGCAGATTTCATATGATTGTGAAAAACTCACGGCACGTAACACGGTCACGGCACGGATTCCTCCAATCATACAAAGCTAAACATTACAATGTCAATGTGTCACGTCATCGAACACTCAAATGGCTTCTTTTGCAAGCCAATCGCAAGGCGCATGCGCCGATTCTCATCCAATCGCATTGCTTTAAGGAAATAATTCAAAAATAATTCAAAAACGGTTCGGTAAATGTTTCTTAATTTTTGCATGTGGTTTTCATCCAAGTGGTAAAAACTGCAAACGAAAACTAAAAAAATTCTGTAAAGAAGAACTTCTTAAAAGTGGTATGGTTGATTTTTATGGATTTTCTATTACAGAATTTTTTCTTTTTCATCAAAACAAAAGATCAGGCTACAAAGTTAAAACACGCTGATTTTTTTAGGAAATTCTACCGAGCGGTTATCAAGTTATGATTTTTTAAATTCGAAATTTAGGTCCTCTTATCAGTGTTCTATTGTTGTCATAGCAACGTTATATGTCATGTTTCCATATTTATTCGAATCCTTATTTCATGTACTTTTATTTGACAGTTGACTTATTATTATATAATAAGCCAAAAACAGTTTTTTTTGGTCACTGTGATGGGTGTACAACATTTAAACACCCTTTCAAGCCTCCTTAATACGCCAGTGTATCACGGCACGACCGTGTTGACACTGTCCGACGTAAGAAACCTTCGCAAAATCTAATCAAAAAGTGGTGTTCACGGCAAAGTCATTGTCACGGCACGTTCACGACGTCCTTTTTTCACAGTCAACGAAATCTTCTCTAACTTTGTTTTATAAAAGCGGCACTTACGTCTAATTTTTGGTAGATTTGTTTTACTTTATAGCCCTTTATAGTAAGTCGTATGACCCTCCATTGAAAATTTTGGTCATAAATAGGAGATATGTCTTTCTAGACCAATAAACTTGTTCCAAGTATTTTGATTGACGGCCGTCGAAATGCTGGTCCACAAACAAGACATCAAGCTTGGCTGCACTTCAAAGATAACGGTAGTATAAAGGATAATAAAAACGAAAAAAAAATCATCGCATAGTGAAGATCCAATCCTACTTTTGTCACCTTAACGCATACAATTTTTACAGGAGAAACATTTTCGCGCAAATATCACGCACGTTTCACGTAATAAAGTAACTGCACAGTATTTGATGTGAAAACCATACCTCCAAAGTACGATTTCCATTTCTTTTCTAAGGCTCCTTCTGCGGTTTCCTGGGTCTTGTACAATGGTTGAGGAAAGTGGCTTCTAGCGGTAATATCAGGACGACTTAAACAAAACAAACATGACAATGAACAACCACTTACCTAAATATTTATAATACACACTATTAGAACGATAAAAAAATTAACTCGGCATTATTATATTAATTTGTTTTGTAAAATATTAGCAAGAGCTTTCGTTGTTTTTGGTCCCCACTAACAAAACAAAAGGCTTTAGGTGGTTTCAGGTTCTGTCGAAATTTGATTTGATATGACTATGCACTTTTTGACTGAGTGGTAGGGCTGGACGGTAGAATATCTCTCTCGAAGTCATGTCGTAAGGAACGAGCGCAGACCAGGTCCGTACAAATAACTAACTCAACATTTTATCATGTGACCAGTTTTCAGAAAGATTCAGTCTAAAAATGTTTTTTTTTTTGTGCGGTTGTTTGAGCGGGTTCATACTTGTTGTTTAAAGAACGAGCAGTTCAACACATACGGACCCCATTACAGGAAGTTTGATTCGCTCAGAGTGTATAGTTTTTTTTTCCGATGAAAGGGAAGAAAAGTTCAGGGAACGAGATTAGGACGCTGCCCTTTAAGTCTTACCTTGTTTGCGCATGCTCGATCGGTGCTGTATAACCGCTGCTCGTAGGTCTCACCGTCTGAACAAAGCCATGTTGTTGTTGTTGTTGTTGTTGTTGTTGTTCAGGTACAGCGTACACAGGTTGAGTAGGAATAGGGGGTCGCTGTAATGCCTGTGATTGTAGCAGTGCTAATATACGCGCCAAATCAGAATTGATGGTAGAAAGGGATGACTGAACGTCATCTATGTTGTGAGTCTTTGAAGGATTTGAAAAACGAAGGCTTTTGGTCCCGCGTGACCCTCTGACGTCACGCACAGGGAAACCATCGCCATAATCACTACTACTGAACCCACTCGAGTCTTCATCTTCTAAGGGGCGTCGAGTAGTTCTATGTGGACGGTATTTGTCTTTGTTAGCTAAGGTAGCTGTCTTACGGAAAAGAGGGTCCATTGGTAGATCTTCTGAGTCAGATGTTGTTGTAGACTATGAGGAATTATATAATAAACTAAGTGTAAGAACAGTTCTAAAAACATGGAGGTAAGGTGGAAATAGTACCAGCTTCATGATATCAAAGGTATCCCAATCATACAGTTTTAGTATTAGACAAGTATTCCAATAATGTAAGGTGTGTCATACCATTCCTCCTAACAGCGCGTTCTCTAGGATCTTGAGTCGTTCTTCTTTCTGTCTTAACAGTTCTTGCCCTGCATTCATGTTATCCACAACTATTGTTATTTCTGCTTCTTCCTGTTAAATATAATAAAAAATGTTGACCATCTTGACCTCCTTCCCTTTCATATATGCAATAGGATAGGTTTTACCTAGATTATCTTGCAGGTTAGGCTACCTACCTCTTCGAGTTTGGACTTGACGTCTTCGAGTAGAGTCGCATTCTTAGACGACATGGGCTGTAAATAATTAGACATAAAAGAAGATGAATAACAAACTAATATATACTTACTTATTATACTATCTACCTACTTCAACTATATCGTACATCACACCTTACTATAACATACCTTAACATCATACTCTACTATAACACACTTCCACATACCTTGCCCCTGTTGATATTGGTTGTCACATCATGTTTCCATTCACTACGTGCTCGTTCAAGTGCAGCCTGTTTTCATAAAGAAAATGCATTATAACATATCTACAATATAATTTAACGGCCACCACGTTCAAATCCACGCAGCCCGACCAGCACCTATCGTCAGAGTCTTAAAATAATTAAGGAGAAAATGCTTCGTGCTTTTGTAATGACATCGATATCTTCAGTTGGCTCGGATGACAACGGAAGAAATCGAGATGCAGTTTTTCCACAATTCCATAATCAGTTTTGAAGAGATTTAAAAGGAACCACAATCCTCAGCGTCTGATCTGATTGCTTCGTTTGCTGCATGCATCCATAACACAATGGACGCATGCTAACCAATCGCAATCAATCAGAAGTTTGTTCCCTTTGATGAAGATCCTACCTTGACTGTGCATAACTAAATAGGTTACCTGTCGTTTCTGAATAGATTTCTTGTGTCGCCTCAAGAATCTTTTGGCCTTGGAAATAGCATCACATTCAGCAACGAGACGTTTCTTCAAATCCCTAAGTACACAGAACAGTAAGAAAGTTATGTTATACAGAGTTACACGTAACAGTTATACTTTATGCAACACTTTTTTTACGATGTGAAAAGAAACAGAAAAAATGAAAGAGAAAATAGCCTGCGTAAATTAAAAAGATAAAGACCAGACCCAAGCTTACAGATATAACAACAACTTTGTCGAATTAGTTTTCTTCTAGTGCGTCAGGCACAGGATTCGAACTTTTACGAGAAGTCTACTTACGCATTTCTAAGTTCAGCTTGTTTTTGCAGCAATAGTAAATTCTGTTGAAGCTCGTCTTGACTACTTTCGTCTGATGACAGATCTGTAAATGAATGAAGAATATCATTGATTAAACTCAGTACCTACTATCACACTTACAAATCTTTGTTGCAATCGCTCTAACAAGTATGTTTTTTAGCACGTAGCAACATTACTGCAATGTTGTCGTCAACAGTAGACAAACAGAGCATCTTCGCATTGCTGTATGCATTTCACGCATTAAAAAAAGATTCAAAACTCAGCTCCTGTTTCAAAGACTTACCCATGCATCTATTACTCAATAAAAGCAACAAAATTGCGAGACAAGTTGCAAGGAAAATTGTTTAGTGTAACAGCGCCTTAACAAGAAGCAATGTCATTTTCCGATTGATTCCAGAGTGCGCGCTATGTCAATGATGTAAGCGTTCGTTCATGGGGTTATGGACACACGCAAGCCAACGAACCAATCAGAACGCGCGTTATATTTTAGCTATGTTATTACCTATTTCATGACGCTTTGGTTCGTGGCCTTTAGATGATTTTGGCTGCCACTTTGGATGTTGGTTGAAAGCAGAGCTTCTGGACTGAGTATGGGGAGGTATTTCCCCTGGTGAGTCAGACATTTCTGATTCTGTGTTAGAAGTAATCGATGGTGGACCTTGAACAAAAGATTTTACAACATTTGTAAAATTTCTAGCACGCTGATAGGCTCCCAGCCATGATTAATAAAAGTACAGAAATAGGTGACGTCAACGAGCGCGTGTTGCTTTCAGTTGGTTGGTTTGTAGAAATTGTTGAAATCTTCCGTAATTTTGGGTGTTTTTTCATTAGAAATTAACCTGAACCGATTTAAAATTTATTTGTTACATATACTTTGTGCTATAAATGAAAGGAAGGAGAAAGAAGAGATCAGAAAATGTTAGTTTAAGCGAGATTACAAAAGATCGACACCTTTTTCGCAAACAAACTTCTAGAAACTTAAAAAGACGAGTTTTTTTTAGGTGTTTTCGTGGTTGTAAAAAACGAATTGCTGTGCTCGTTGTTCCACTTGAGTCTTTAACATTTTTTGACGTCATCTATCATCAATAAGAGTTCAAACAATCGAAAACTGCTTTTGATTTGTTATCGTAATTTATATTCTATTCACCTCTTCTTTGAGATTTGCCTTTTCTCTTTGAATCAGCACGTCGATCCTCTCTCTGTAGAAGGAGAGACAACAAAAGAACACCTCTATAATTCATGCTGGGTGGAATAAACAAAACACCTTTTAAGGTAGACTTACAGCTCAAAGATCAAATGTATGACCACTTAACGTATTGTCATCAGCTTTTCGCACGAGATTTTGGTTTCTAAACGCAGACATTCCAGTGTGAAAAGCATTAAGTTCCAAAAGCTGGACAATGTAATGTTTACGTTTGAAATACTGTTCTAAAAGTACAAGAATACATTGAAAGTAATCGTACATTAAGGTTTCATGCTAAAACTCACTGCTCCACTACATTCCTATAACCCACACCCTAAGTATGGACTACGAGTCAATAGCCCATGAGGCCGTAGTCCATGAGGCCGAAAGGTCTAATTGTTTTAGTATAAACCTATTAATCGGTAATAAATATATAATAGACTCATTTATAATCATTTATTTTCCCAAAAAACTTGCACTTTTCGCTACGTAACTAGTAGGCTATCACAAATTAGTCCTCTAGTAAGGTAGCCAATCGGAATGCAGGATACTAAACACTATATAAACCTACTTCAATTAACGCTGTCATCGCCAAAGGCAATAGGCAGTAGGCAATAGGCGACAGAAACAAAATACAAACCAAATTATTCTCCAGTGAAGGTCTTTGCTCAGTGATGCTGGCATTTCGACTTGATAAAACAAAAAATAGTCCCAAAATTTAAAAGACACACAATGCTTCTCTGTAATCGCTTATCGCTTATCGCCTATCGCCTATCGCCTTTGGCGATGACAACGTTTATTGAAATAGTTGTATACTAGTACCTTAGCTGCTGACACTCCCTTGGGCTCAAGATCTTCCAACATTAATGCTTCTTCCTTGGACATTCGTCCAGTCTTACTACTTCTAAACTGTTTGCCTTTAGTTTCAAGTCTATGTTTATCATCATCATCGTCATCATCATCATCAACCAGTGTATCATCCAGGTCACCATCAGTATTCATCTGTTCTAGTTTAGCTTGTAGACTTTCTTGTTTCTTCTATCGGGAAAAACATGTGTTTCATTTAGTAACGAGAAACCTCCACTAGTATAACAACTTCCCATTTTTGTAATTCTCATTTTTTTAATTCTTACTTGAACAGTTCCATTACCTTTGCTTTCACTGCCATAATTCCCATTTCAATTTCAACTTTCAATTTAACTCAAAATCCTATTTCCTGTACATATTATTTTTATCGTATTAATTCTCATGCCCTCAATTCCCGTTTTTCGGTTCCCATTCCTGATTTTGTACTTCCCATTTTCAATTCTCTTTTTTTCAGTTCTCATACCTGTAGTTCATCGAAATCCTGTTCTTGTCTCCTATAGTTCTGTTGCATCTTCTGGTATCTTGATTTCATATCATTAATGTTATTCTGTAGTTCATCACGTGATTCAGTCAGCGCTGCTATTTCTTGCTTCAGCTTAGCTTTGGTCCTGTCAAATATATAATAACCACTCATTATTCTCCAGTTTCAACTAACTTCCTTCGTCCGCGAACGGAAAATATAGTTAGTGCGTAACAGTCAAAGATAAACAAAAGAAAACAAAGGAATTAGCGTGTACTACTATGTATATACGTTTGTCTATTCATTCGCGGACTAAGGAAAACCACTCAAACTAACGAACGAACGAACGAACGAACGAACGAACGAGAAAAATATCCTTAAAAATATCCTTAAAAATCGGACGCTGGCGTTAAAAACAACTTTGCAAGATAAAAAGAAACATCTAGACCAGCATCTATTCTGAGAATAAACATTCCCTGTGACAACTGACTTTACCTTTCCACTCTTTGAACGTCTTGGTTACAGCGATGCACTTGGTCCTCAAGTTCCTTTAACTTAGAGTTTTTATCAGCTATTTTATCAGAAATGTCCTTTAGATCACGTGCTTTCGTATCCTACATTAACACCAGAAAATATGAATACACTGACATCACTAGTAGTACTAGTATAGTATACTATTATGTGGTGAAAACAACAGAGCTGATATCGTATGAGAGGAAAAACTTCAGTGATGTTCGAACAAAAACTCAGGTCAACGCAAGTTCGTCTCGTTTGAGTGCCAATTTGCGTTAGCTTGCGCTGACTTACGATTAATTGAAACTTGCTCAAATTTCTTCGCATTTTGAGGCGACTTGCGTCTAGTTTGAACCATACAAACTCAAGCTACTGCATGTTAATTTATCACTTGCGTCCTCGTTTGAACGAGACAAAGCCCCGTTCAAACGAGAACGCAAGTCACCGCAAGTTTGGACTAGCGTCTCGTTTAAACGCCAACTTGCGGTGACTTGCGGCAGGTTGCGGAGACTTGCGATAACTTTGAACATGCTCAAATTTCTTCGCAAGTTGAGTCGACTTGCGTCTCGTTTGAACGGTTGATCGCAAGTTGCCGCAAGCTAGTCGTCATAGCAACCATTTCGTGCTCGCGCGCGCATTGTAGTTTCAATAAAAATTTTGGTTGCCTCGCGCGGCAAAGACTGGGTACGAGCTATTACGTCAGACTTTTTGAAACAACTTACGACGACTTGCGTTCTCGTTTGAATGGTTAATCGCAAGCTACCGCAAGTCACCGCAAGTTGACTTGCGTTGACTTAAGTTCTCGTTTGAACGGGGCCTAACGATAACGTGACTCAGATGGTCCGCTCTCAACCAATCAGATGTATTATAGACCGACCACTTCCTATTCTTTTGTTTTCATTCGGTCATTAAAACCTGGTAAAGACCTCTTTCTTAAAGCCGGGGACGGCTTTGATGGTCAGCAGGGAAGAGCGGGGCTGAGACAAGGTCTTTATCAAAAATGAAGACCTGCTGGGAGGTTTTTATCAAAAATAAAGACCTTATCTCAAACCCCACACACCCAAAAGCCATCCCCAGCTTTAATGAGGAAGTACCATAGTCCTTGACCTGTTCAGATTTTCCACATTTCAGGACTTGTGCAATGGACGAAACTCTTAATTCTGTTTTCTGACAACTTCTAAACATTTACTGTGTCTTTGACACGTGTGGGATCTAATTTTGCTAAACCCGCGCATGTCTGAGCATACAAAAACGGAATGTCATTGCATTCTAGACAGCAAGCACTTAAGGCGTGAATTCAAATATGTAACAAACTAACTTGCACTACGGGAATGTAAACAATAGTCTATAAGCATAAAATAGTTTGAAATCTAAAAAGGACTAAATCAGTACACATTCCCTTTTTTTTTTTCTCTGTACAATGCCCAATTCCTAGAGGAGAGATTCCAAGACCTCTTGAAAACAAAAGAAAAGGGTGTGGTTGATTTATAAACAACTTAAAAACAACGTGTTCGGTCTTCCAATGAAATTAAAACCTCGGGCTTCGCATTCGGTCTTTAATTTGAATGGAAGACCTCGCACTTGGTTTTAAACCTAGATTTAGCAGTGCTTGAATACGACCAGCACGGTACCATACGATCCCACTCATACGAAACCCGTTCTGTTCCAAAGGGTTATAACTTTATTCTGAATTAATGGAATGGAACAGAAACATTCAAGAAATTTAGAATGTTACATGACTTTCCTGAAAATCACTCTTGTGAGTAACCACAGTCTTGTCTAGGTTTTTATTATTTATTTATGCAACTTACTTTAGCATTTTGAATCAGGTTTTCTCGTTCTGCTGATAACGCTTCTTTACGACGCTCAATTTCTTTCTCCTAATAAAACATAATTAGACGTTTAGGGCGTAAACTAAATTAACCGACCGTCCTTTTAATGGTCGCTTTGCAAGGTCACACCTATATTATCATCGCTTATTACCACTCCCTGTGCCCTCGACGTTTAATAAATTAATATTATTAAATTATCGTTATCGTCGTCAACAATGTCATCATCATTCATCGTCAACATTGTCAACATCATCATCATCGTCGGCGCCATTCATCGTCATCAATACCAGTGTTCTAACCAGGCAGCGCCATTGCGGGATTCGCGCACAAAAAAACAGAAATGACGCACAATTTTCAACTTTATGCGCCTCCAACAGCACTTAAATTATCGAAAGAATACTTTCTGAAATTTTGGATTGGTGGGCCCTTTGACCCCCTGAAAAAATTCCTGGTCAGAACACTGTCAATACTAACCTGGTTTTCTATGTCTTTCTTTTCCTTCATCAATTCTTTACGCTGTTTATCCTGCTCTTTTCGTTGTTTTTCAAGATCTTCCTTCTCGGCATTAAGTCTAGAAGACTAGACATGAAGGATGCAATAAATAGTGTCTTATTATTTATAGCTTATGAATTTGTAGGATTGCACAGACACCCCTCTTAATCGACAAGTAGCAGCTACACAATGACGCCCCTTCCCACCCCTCCACCACAGTGAACAGCAGTTAACAAAAAGATACTCCTATCCACACCAGCCCTGGTGAGTCATAGCTACAACAAGGCGCTCCTACACACCCCTCCCCCAGTGAGCAGCAGCTACGCACACAGATGCCCCTACCAACCCCTCCTACAGTAAGCAGCAGCTACACAAGGTGCCTCTACACACCCCTCGTACAGTGAGCAGCAGCTACACAAGGTACCTCTACACACCCCTCGTACAGTGAGCAGCAGCTACACAAGGTACCTCTACACACCCCTCCTACAGTGAGTAGCAGCTACACAAGGTGCCTCTA
>JANTNT010005350.1:1274-13703 GCA_024752375.1 Entacmaea quadricolor | reverse complement strand
CCCTGCTATTCTGTCTGTGAGTTCCCTATTATCCAGATTTTGCAATTAAGGAAGTAAGCTTTCTTCAACCAATACCCCCATACAAAATTGTAATAATGTGAAGTTGACAACGATTCCTCAAATGGTAAAGTGATTGTGGAAGAAGTATAGCCAATGGCTACATAATCACTTTACCATTTGAAGAATCGTTGTTAATTGCGGATCAACTTCACGTTATGACAATCTTGCATAGGGTATTGGTTGAAGAAATCTTACTTCCTTAATTGCAAAATCTGCTCGCTTCGCTCGCAAAATAATTAATCGTTGCCGTTTGCAGAAAATGTCATTGCTAAAAAAATACGGCTCGCATCGCTCGCTGTTTATTCAAAAAGTTTGCCGGTAAGTAACTTATTCAAACAATTTATTTTTATGAATTGCTGCTATCCTAGATAAACTACTCAGACAATTAGTGCATATTGATAGTTTCCACTTTGGACTCGGACGCACCCCCCCCTCCCACAAAAAGTCCTAGCTACAGGCCTGCTCGAGTTTGATTGTCACGCATCGAATTTGACGGAAGCATTTCCTTTTCTTCTCTATTAGCCAGTAATTGCTTTTCTATTTCAAGCCTTCTGTCAATATCTTTAACAGAAAGTATTGTTTCAAAAGCTTTTTGATGGTCTATGTGTTTAGTTTTCGATGAAGTTTTCAACGTTGCTATCGGGGGATTCGACGTGCTGCCCGTTCGTTCGTCTTCTACTTTTAGTTTATTATTTTTCTTTTGCCGAAAGGCTGTCTTCTTAGCTCAGGTGGTTGTCGAATAGATGATTACGGCTTAACTTTTCCTTTACTTCGACGTGTGCTGTCAAAGCAAACTAATTTAGATTCAGAAGAGTTTAGTTTTGAAATGGCAGGGAAGGATCAAGATATTTTATGAAAAAATTACCCTGAATTTCTCAGCCCCTCCCACCAATAAAAACGTACCTTCTCCGGCTAACATTTTTTAGTGAGAAACTGATGATAGATAGTCTTGCTTTGTTAGCATCAATTTTAAATGACCGAATGCAGTGCCAGTGGTTAAGACATTTCACCGGTAAGCAAAAGCTTTTCAAAGCAAATATTTGATTTATTTTATTCAAAACTAAAGGCTTCTTTTTTATGTAATTAAAAATAAACATATTAAAACTAATAAATGTGGTTTTTCTCATGCACAACATGTGACTTCCGGGTCTAAATCAATCTGCCGAGATTTTTCTGACTTCTGTTTTTACAGCATGATTTGCTGCTCATCAGGAGCATAGCGAGAACCCATGATCAGGGGGGCACTCAATAAATTTTGGGGTCACATATAGTAAAAAGCTTGAAAAATCTTATATTTTATTTTTTCCCTGTACATTTATCAAAATTGCCAAAATTTTAGGGGGATCCGCCCCCTTCCTCACTACGCCATTGCTGCTCATATATCTGACTGTTGAGGATAGAGGATAAATCTCACAAAAAAGATAGATTGCAACATTTTCACTTAAAAAACCTACGGATAAACAGAAAAATTTAGATATAACACGCTCTCTAATTGTTCGATATATATATATCTGTCTATCTATCTGATTCATCAGTGCGTTTGCAACATCATGGCTGCCATTTTTGGTATCCTCTGACAAAACATTTCCCATTAGCTTCTCAGCTGATGGGTCGACGAATAAAACACTAAGAACCCGGAACCCCGGCGGGCCCGGAACACGAAAGCTAGTCATTGCCAAAAATATCGGACAAAATGGCGTCGCGCCTGCGCAGTTTGCATGGTAATGGCTTCAAAAAATTACAGGAGAATGTATAGGACTAGGAAAACAATTCTGGATTAGAAGAATAAACGATAGCGTTTTTCTTTTCTCTTCCTCGAATAGTATTCTGTAGTATTTTTGCTAAGTTCGGAAGTTAAAAAGAACATCTAAAGTATTGTACTCGCAATGAGCTTACAAAATATAGAGCTTAACATACCTCCAAACCGCCATATATTCTTTATAATATGAGGGATGTTGTGGTAAAACTTCGTCGATTATTATAAAACGTAGTTGATGTACAACGGAGCTCTTCATCCAAATCACAAAAAGCGAGCCGGGTTTTAAATGCTTAGATTCCCCAAAAAAGTGCCGTTTCTTGCTTTATTAAAGATTCGACAAGCACTTGAAGTTTGCTTAAATTCAAATATGGTGTCTAAAGGCCACAAGAAGAAAGAAATGCCCACCGAAAGTGAAGAATAGAAAAGTATATTTTCTTGCTTCATTTCGTCCACCATATTTGTTTTGGATCGTTTCCAGGCTCTTTTCAAGCAAAATAAAAGGCCAGGCTTGCAGTTCCCAGTTTCCCGCTAAAATTTAAATTTTTGTATGTAGTTTTCACTTAATCAACAACAACAACAACAACAACAAAAATTGTAAAGAGGAACCTCTTAAAAGTGATATGCAAGATTTTTATAAATTTCGCATTACAGAATTTTTTCTTTTTCATTAAAACGAACGAATAGGTTACAAAACTAAAACATGCTGATTTTTAGCAAATTCTACGGAGCGGTTATCAAGTTATGATTTTCTAAATGTGAAATTTAGGTTTTCCTATCAGTAGAATCGTGAAGTAGCAAAAACCTGCACGAAAATCCTGTTGTTCTAAAGTTGGATCTATGTAAAGATCTAAAGCCGGCAAGAGACAATAAATAGGACAATAGAAAAATCGCGACAACGTGTGTAGTTCAAAAGAGTATTCGGATACCCAAACTACCCTTCTTCAGGTACAAGATGTTAGAGTGCACACACTTAATCCGTGAAACAGAAATAGTACAAAATAGGTGCTAAATTATGCTAATTCCTTTGTTTCCTATTGTCTAACCAACACTATTTAGTAGTAAATAGTACTATTTGTTTCACAGATTAATTATAAGTGCGTGCACTCTATTAGGAGAGTTATAAAAAATGCACAATATAAGTATAAGTATAAGTGTTCTATCAGTGTTCTATTGTTGTCATAGCAATGTTATACATCATATTTCCGTATTTACTCGAATCCTTACTTCATGTTCTTTGATTTGAAAGGTTGACTTACTGTCACATACTAAACCATAAAAGTTTTTTAGGTACCTTTGATGGGTGTATGCAGAAGTTAAATACTCTTTCAAGCATCCCTAATACACCTAAAAGCTGTGTGTGTGTCGCTTCAAGAGTTTGCAAAGAGTAAACGAGGACCGAGATGCCTCGTTTCTATGTTACTCGCTCCCAGTCCCCTTTCTAGGATTCTTAGCATTGAATAGCATATAATGATGACTACTCCAAATATGCCCGATTATATTGCTCGACTTTGTCAGGACATACATTGGGGGTACATTGAACTGCATAAACAACCCTTCTGGCCGCAGGGGTTTAAGGTGAGGTCAAGAAAGGCGTACATTCTTAGCAATTTATTGTTTGTGGTATTTCTCAAAATAATAGGCTGTTTCGCAGTCTTAACTAGAAATGGTTACCAGGACCGCGTTAAAAGTGTTCATTTAACCGCTCATGGATTGTTTAATTTTAGACCAAAAACTTAGCACACGGATAATCGTCTTTTACACTAAGTATTCCAGTGTGAGCCAGTTTAATGATGCCGGAATTCTTACCGCTCATCTGACTACGAATTAAAGTAAACACTGCATGTGAGGCGCTTTGGCGCATCCGGGCATATAACCTGAGTAAAGCACCTTTGTTTCTATTCTGGCCGTGGCTTCAGTGAGAGTATCATCAGTGACTCAGTTACCTACGCGTTTTAAACTGCGGTTATAGAAATAATTAGTGACACCAAGCTCAAAGGTTTTTCTCTAGAGGTAAGCCAATTAAAGTTGATATCGTTCATTTTTCTGTGTATTTCACAGTTAATTTTAAAAGTTTAAATTTTTTAAGTATAAAATTACTATTGGTGGAATATAGCACTTGCAGATGGCAGAATTAAAAGCATATGTTTCCGTTTGCTTTACAAACAAAATTAGAACATTTACTTGCCCTCGAGGAAACTGAAAAATAATAATGTAATTTTGTCTAAAAGTCTTATTTTCAAACGATAAGTTTAGGCCTAATACATTTACTATTGAAGTGAACATTTACAATTGAAGTGGACAAATTATACATGGAATAATATACTGTTATTGAATTAATTGCCACTGAACTGTAGTAGGTTTTACGTTGTAAGAACGTTACGGACAAAGTATGCATTATTTGGACTTTTTTTTTTTTTTTGATCACATGTTTAAATAATAGTTGTCGATACTAGGCAAAAATGAAAGGTTTGCATTCACATATCTGTCATCAAATTAAGTAATGTCGCCGGTTACATACCGCCAAGCTACTGCGGCTAATCTTAAACCATTCACGCTGTACATCTTGACTCAAAACCATGGAAAAACCTAAAAATCCAAATGTTTTTTTTTTTCTTTTTTTTTTTTTTTAAGCTGAAATAAAGGTTACGAATACAAAAAAAAAAAAAAAAAAAAAAAAAAAAAAAAAAAAACAGAATAGAAAATAGATAGAAGATTATCTCGTAAATCAACGTTTTACTTGCTGTTTTCGCTCCCTTGCATCAAATCCCAATCTGGGGGGGGGGGGTAAAATGAAAAATATCTACATAATAAAAGGCTTCAATTCTCAAGAGAAGAAAACTACTCTTTTGTTCTGGCCTCCAGATTGGGAATTACCGCAGGGGGTCTATATTTTCATAAGCCATGCATGGTGGTAGGTTTTAGATGAATTTTGATGATGATGAAAGACTGGCTATTCAAAAAAGATATATTTGTTTGTCAAGGTCATCACTTAGAACTGATGATCGGATAGCATTTTGTTCAAGGAGCCCTTAGGGTCAGATGGACATCCTTTAAATTTTAACTAAAGTCCAAAAGAATAGTTGCATGGACTATTTGCTTGTTTGCTTGTTTCAAAATTTTGGTTGCTTCGTAAAAAACAATATGTAAAAAACAATATGTAAAAAAAAAAAAAAAAAGCAGTGTTTTGTTTTGCTCAGTCATAGTTTGTTTAACAGAAGAATTTATTGCGTAACGACATTCTGTTTTTCGGCATTTAAAACCTGCTGCGAATATCTGTTCAATGAAAAGGAGCATTGGCTTTGTTTTCGATAAGGGACGGAATTTCAAGTAGTGAGTCGTTGTCGTCGATCCCTAAGACGCTCGTTTGCCCTGAGTGATCGCAGGATGTCAACTACAAAAATGGGTGTCGAATAATTCCTTCTTTCGCGCAAAACATCACGCGTGCGCGTCTTGCTGCATGGTTCATATAATCTAAACTAAGAGCAGCGATAGACAACACAAGAAACCTTCCCTTTATAATGGATAAAGTGATAAACTTGATCAAACGTTCTTGTTATTATACTAACAGTTTTATCAAACCAGACGTCTATGCCACCTTTTTATCAACTGGAAAAAAGAAAGATCCGGTGTCTTGGTAGAAAGGGGAAAGTAAATAAAGCTTATCAATCAGGACTAAAACGAGTGAAAATAGATCTTGTCTCTTATTTCCGTCATACGACTTCAACTTCAACTTCAATTTATTCACACACATTATCTTAATTTTTACAAAAGCTTTAAATGTATAAAGTATATATGATTAATACTAGAGAGTACAGTTAAATAATTGAATGAAAGGAAGTTGTGAAGGGTGGCTGAAGTAGCTAATGCTTTCGATTCAGCCGCCCTCATGCAATTAAATGATTGGTATGTAATAGATCAAAAATGAGTGCGAGTGTTTCGTCAGGGGTTCCAAACACCGAGAAACTGATGAAAGCACGAGGTCGAAGGCCGAGTGCTTTTATTGTTTCGAGGTGTTTGGAACCGCTGATGAAACACGAAGCACGAGTTTTTGAACTGGCTTCTCAAATAAATGAATAATTAATGAGGTCCTACGCCAATCATGTGATCAGATGCGCATCACGTGCATACCCTTGGATACCCGGTCCAACACTGATGCAAATTAGATCCAAACCCATGCGTAGGACCTCATTAATTATTCATGAATTTGAGAAATATTCAGAAAGGGCTACAGTAAAAGTATTAAAACCGTGAAAAGAAGTCTTGGTAATGATTATTATACATTGAAGAGTCTTTATTTAGTATCCGACATATAGTACTCTTTAAAACTATACACGTTGTCTCGGTTTTTCTATAGTCCTATTTATTTAATGATTTGCCCGAAGACACAGCACCAAATCCCATTCCTTAAGAATCTCCTATCCCCTCCCAAATCCTGTCAAGAAAAGATTAGTAAGAGCTTAGACACTAAGGGTAATCGATCACCGCCAGAGTTTCTTTACGTCCTTAGTGGTTCTTTTACGTCCGATATTGTTTAGGTGAAGTAATGGAGAGACGGGACCGCCAGTTTAAGTGATCATCCGAGCCACTCGAAATGTCTAACCATCTGCTGATATTATTACAAAGGCAGCACTTTCTCCTCACTTTTTTTAAAGACCCTGAGTGTTGGTCCGGCCGGGACTCGAACCACGACCTCTCGCACAACAGACCTGCGCCCTAACCAACTGAGCCATCAGGGTGGCAGTCTTGTATAACTATAAGTTATAAATGTTATCATATATTATGCCTAATTAGAAAAAGATTGTCTGATTATAAAAGTAAAAAATAATGAATAGGAATTAGTATATTTTAAAGAAAATCAGGCATAACAATTTCCCATCTTTTGAAGCTATAAATATTTTGGGACAGCTGATTTCTTGGACCGCACCTAACGAAGAAATATTAAAACTTAATTAAAGGTAGAAATGCGTTATTTTCAGCTATTTCTTTCCGTTTTGGTACACATCTTTGTTATTTACTGTCTTTTTTTTTTTTTTTTTTTTCTTTTTTTAATTAAAGCCTGCAACAGCAGAGGAAACATTCATGTAAATAACGTGCAAATATGTTAGAAATATTTTGGTAATATCATTATGGAACTAATAAAATTTGACATGCCTTGAAATCTCATGTCATTGGTTCTAATATATTTACACTGATGTAAAAGTTGTTTGAGTGCGCTTTCTCCATTCTCCACTGTGTATATATCAGGACCATTATTTGTTTCCTTCCACATCAATACAAATGTATAGTCGACCATTTTGTAAATATTTGCATTCATCAATCTGGATATGATTCCTTTGTTTGTCTATTGTTTGCAGGCAGTTTTAATCCCAATCAATCTTACTTACTTAATTTACTTTTCAATTGTCATAGTTGCCTTTTATTTTCATTTTTATTGTATTGGTTTCTTATCAGTTTTAGCCATACGCCTCTTGTGGAAAAATCTCTTGTTGACGGGGCTACTTTCACTGAGCTTGCGGGGTTTTTACCGCAAAGAAATAGTCTTTTTTGTTAAGCAAATCGCTTAATAAAGGCTGGCAGTAAATCAATTGAAGATCCAATTAGCACTATTGACATATTTTGAAGGTAAGATTTAGAAAATTAAAGAAAGCTGGTAAAAATCGTGAAATCGTGCATTGCTATTGGTTGACATTGTATAAATCTATAGCCTTACTGGAGTGAAAATGTCAAGTAGAATTATATAATTGATTTAAGATATACATTAATCAGCCAGTAATCTTTGCATATTATGAGTTGAAAGACCGCTTTTTTTGATTTTTCCTACATTATTCAATAACAGCACATCGATACTTGGGCATGTTGGTCAGTCGAACGCAACATATAGTTTATTTCTGAGCAATTTTCTTTTGCTTGTACACAGACTAGTACGTAGAAACTCGGGATTAAAAAATGAATAATAGTGGTATAAAACAAAGACTAAGCAGCATGCCGGACACAAAAAACCCAAAAAACCTACTTTTTAGAAATAATTAAGAAACGTGTACCCCAACTTTGCTATGCTGCAACCTTTGGGGTATAAGGCATGGGTAGCTGTATAAAAGTGGTGTCGTATCATATATCTGTACTTGTTCAGGAGTTGACGATGACTGACCGTAGATGAACCAAATCCTAACCGACTCCTGTATTTATACAGCAACCCATAATGCACTGCAACACTTCCCTGCTTATTGTTCCTTGCCGGCAAAATATCAATTTATGGTAATCTCGTACCTCGCTTTACATAAATTACATTTTTAGTTACTAAAACTGAAAACTGATTTTCACTAGCGAGGCAAGCACAAGCGCAAGCACAAAAACAAGCGCAAGCACAAGTGCAAGCACCAACAAGAGAGCCGACAACCAGCTGAGTGAAAAAGGAAAGCCTGGTTTTCACTAGCGACGGAAGCATAAGCGGAAGCATAAACGGAAGTGTAAGACGTCTTATGTTCCAGTGAAAATAAATTTATATATATATATATAACGATATAACGGAGACACAAGCAGAAGCGTAACATCGACGGAAGCATAAGCAGAAGGAAGGTTTTCTTTTTCTTATGCTTCTGCTTCAGTGCTTCTGTCGCTAGTGAAAACCACATCGTTATGCTTCCGTCGCTAACATGCAGGACCATCCGGTGCTTAGCCAATCAAAATTCTGGTGCCGAATCCTTTATACAGCAATTTTATGCACAAAAGCGAGGATTCCGTTTTTCCCCTTGTCCTTCCGTCGTATTCATTTTCACTAAAAACATAACGATCTTATGCTTCTGTTTACGCTTCCGTTTATTCTTCCGTCGCTAGTGAAAAACAGGCTTAAGCGTGCAAAGGATTGCTGGACAAAATGTCCGGACGTTGATTCGAGGGTTATATACCCGTTTGATACCCTGAAGTCTGGTCTTTACTAGCGCATTCGCTAGTGAGGACAGGCTTAAAGGGGAAAAAAGAAGATAGAAAAAAAGAGATAATATTCAAATCAAATACCTTTACTATTTGTTTTGGAAAAAAGTTTATCTATTTTTGATGCATGTCATTGTATTGTACGGACGCAAGCATAAGGACAAGCACAAGTGTTAGGAATTGTACAACACAGGAACCCCGTGAAGAACATTCTGTATATCTAAAAAGAACAGTCTAGTATGTATATATTAGTACATTCTGGAATATTCAAGAAACTACGTTATTCTGGAATGTTCTATATAAAAATAGAAATCACTTAATAAAATAAAAATAGGAATTATGTAATGGCGTAAAAATAGAAATTAGGTAATTTTTGGAACATTCTGGAAAACGGTCAGAGATACCATATATAGAGTGAGTGAGTAAAGCCAATCAGACAAAGTGTACAGCGAACCACACATTTGTTTGAACTCTCGCAGTCAATCGCTCTTAGAGTCCTTCGATCGGAAAGATCTATATACCTCACTTCAAGGCTTATTCAAAGTCTACGTCAGTCATTCAAGCACCTTTCAAGGGGTTTATCAAGTCGTCAAGACATTGCTTACAGTCAAGTTTGGTCGCTCGTACTTTAGACTGGCTGGCTGTTTACGTAAGCATAATAATTATATATATATATAAATAGACACATATATTAGCTTAAAGAAGTTATAACAAGCTTATTGTATTTTAAACAATAAATCAGTTCATCAGCTGGATCGAGTCTTTGTTTTATTACACGTTCGTAATACAAGTACCAAATGCTTTTGATCCTTGCCGGCTTGTACTTATAAAAAAAAGTGTCGTATAGTGAAAACCAGACTTAACGCTTATCGTCCATTTAAGGATTCTTAGTTGTTTGGGGCTGTTTGATACCCTAAAGAAAAAAAGAACAAAAGATAGAAAAGATAGAAAAGAAAACGTTGCAAGAGATAATATTCAAATCATTACCATTTGTTTTCAGGGGAAAAAGTTTATTTATTACTGATGTACGTCATGGCATTTCGCAGACGCAATCTTCTTAAACTCTTAGTGCTCTGTAGTAATATTATTATTATTTATTATTATTATAATCTTTAAAGAGGGAAAAAACCTACTCGCGTTAAGCGATTTTCAGTAGGGTTCTAAAGTAAAAATAACAAAAAATAAAATTTAAGAATAATAAATAGAAATAAAAAATTATAAGAATATAAAAATATACAGTAAAACATTACATAATACTCTAAGTCTAGATTTAAAAATACATAAAGACTTAACATTTTTCTGATTTTTAATGTCAGAATCTAACTTATTGAATTCATCTATGCACTGATAAATAAATTGTTGTTTCCCCCAATTTGTACGTACAAGGGGTAAATGAAAATTATCTTTGGTTCGTTATTATAAATATGAAAGACATCTTCTTAGAGATCTTAGTTGATAAGTCATAACTCATCATTTAAACACTTATGTACAGTAATAAGACGATGAAATTTGCGCCTGTAAGACAAAGGCTTAAAACCTAAAAAATTTAATGCCTCGGTTGCTGAGCTACGTATAGAAAAAAAAAAAAAAAAAAAAAAAAAGAACACGCTTTATAAAATATTTATATTCACAGTTTTATTATATGATTTCAAGGATGATTAGCAGCAATTCAACCCTATTTTAAAATCAGCTTCGCTCTTCTTGTGCATTTTCTGAATTACAAGGATAAAAATATTTTGATAATATTTGTGCCTGTCCTTACGCTTGCGCTTGTGCTTGCGTAGTAGTGAAAGCGGATCTTTCCAAAGTAAATGAGAGTACTGATTACGTTTAATGACGACACATTACTTTTAGGTTCTTCTTTAGATGTTTGTTCCAAAATGGTCGCAAATTGAATAAATAAACGGTATACATTCTCCTCAACAGTTAAAGCTGGATTTTCTTTTTATCTGTGGTTTTTGTTGAATGCTATACAACAAGCCACAAGGCCGGGCACTTGCTTTTGTCTTTATCAAAATATATTTTCATTAAACAGTTTGTGACAGTTTGCCTTTCAAAAAGATGTCGTGTAATTATACATTATTTGAACTTCGCTTAAACGATTCACGCCAAAAAAAAAAAAAAAAAAAAAAAAAAAAAAAAAAAAAAAATCCATTACCATTTTTTTGTATATTCTTTCTATTTTCTTTATTTTTCCTTGTTTATTTTTCCTTTTCATTTTGTTTTGGTTTGTAATGAAAAAAAAAGGTTTTTTATTAAAAAATATATAAATAATGAAAAAAAAAATCAAAAAAAAAAAAAAAAAAAAAAAAAAAAAAAAAAAAAAAAAAATCAGTTAAACTCAATTTATATATGCTTTCTCTTTTCTCTAGTTTTCCTTGTTCAATTTTCCTTTCCATTTCTTTTTAAATCATATTTTCTTCTTGTCACCTTTTTCATCTGTTTTTTGTTTCTTCAGTTTTCTTTTATTTCTTTTTTGTTTATTTCTTTTCTTTCTTATTTTCTTTTTTTCTCTCCATTAAATTTTATTACAAAGAAGGACAGAAGTTTTTCTCTCATTATTCCATTATCAAAAATTCTCTCTGTGGTTGAACTACGAGGTTGGTTTCCTATTTTTTTGACACCGCTCAATCATAATAACTCCTATTAATACAATAAAAGTACATATTCATCAAGTATAAATGTCAAACAAAAAAAAAAAAAAAAAAGACTTTAAATCGTCGGATTAGTCAGTTTTTTTCGCAGTAATCAGCTGCCTAAGTATAAGTATCAGTCGTTTCTAAGCTGGCTGCCGGAGATTTTATAATGTATATAAATACATTATAAGACAAGATCTACTTCAGTGAATTGTACTCTTTAGCTTTCTATTTTTTATTTTATTAAAAAAGGCCACAAATAACTCTAGATCTAGACAACGTGAAAAGCAAAAACTAAAGATCGATTGTTAAATATTTTCTCTTTTGTTCGCAGTCAATGTTACACACAGCCACCTTATACTTTGTAATATATCCAGTCTTAACTTCACACACAAGGAAAACGATGAAGCATTTTTAGAGATTTCAATGTTAAAGAGGAAAAAGACCTGACTAATAAACTTAATTGCATATTTTATTTTGTATAATTGATAAGAATTTAGTGAAGTCATAAAGATTCTTGGCGTCCTTAAACAATTATTGAACAACATCAATCCTTCTTCCTTATCCTAGGTTTTGAATTTTTAAAGAATAATATTTAGTATATTCATGAGATGAAAGAACTTAAATTGAACCGTCACTTTTGGAATTTGTCCCTTTTTCAATTGTAAAACCTCACTAATCAAGCAGACATGCCCCGCGTCGCATATGAGTTATGATTTAGGGTATCTATTCTTCGTTCTATTCATCCATTGCACAATAGAACAATAGCATAAATAATAGAGAACAAGACAGGCCGTAGGTGTTGATTACCCTAAAACATGACGGGTCTAATCATTAGGAATATCAAAAACATAAATATATACTTCCTAATGATAATTTCATTTTGTTCTAGCCGTTGCATAATAATTATCTTACATTTTGCATTTTAAATTTTACATTGGTTTCTACCTTTTTTTTTTTTTTTTTTTTTTTTTTTTTTTTTCTTTTTTTGTTTTTTTTTCTCTTCTCCATCTATTCTCCGATCAAAGCGGCTGGCAGGGCGAG
>JANTNT010005239.1:0-12414 GCA_024752375.1 Entacmaea quadricolor | reverse complement strand
GACAGACACACGTTGCAGAAGTGTTTACACGATGGAATGTGTCGTAAGCGACACACAAAGGAGAAATACCACATTTGCAACGTTGTCAACGAAGCGCGCGCAAAAAAGGAACGTCTTCAGTTTCTGTCTTAACTGCGAAGCAAAATATTCTACACTTAGTCCTCCCACCTCAAAAATCCCAGAATAGCCGTGCTATGCAGGCTATAGCTAACCTCGCTTTCATACATAAACTTGGTTACAAAATTACCTCAATTTTGAAAATTAATATGGAGTTATATAACAGCTAATAATATGCGCTCGAAAACCACACTAAAACAATTGCACATGCGTCCTTCGAAAGCCATGTAACCTCGAATGAGTATAAGCCTATTAATTATATTAAATGAGTTAAGAAAGGACTGAAGAGGTAAAGTTAACGCTTATTTATGTAGCTTGTAGTTACTTTGGACGCATGCGCAACCATTTGCCACCGATCTCATGAATAAGTATTAGAGGCAGAAGCCTGCTAAGTATCCACTGGGAAGCATTCAATTTTTAAAAGGGGGTGGGCTGGAGGAAACCAGGGGAGGGTCACTAAATATTTACAGTACTAAAAGGGGGGTAGTCATCATAATTTTTCTTCTTAAAAAGAAGATTTTGGAGTAAAACTACTGCCAAGTAAGGAAGAGGGTCACGACTTTCTTACTTAACTTTTTGGTGGGGGTCACATGTTTTTTTGTTTAACACCCAGAGAGATTAATCCGGTCCACTTCCCCCTTCTAAGAAATTAATGTTCCCTTATACGACCTAATTGTAGTTACTAAATCGAGCAAAATATCTTTTGATTTTAAATATGAATGCGTAAGCAAGAATTAATCGAATTGGAGGTAATTGCCATTTAAATAAGTTATCATTGCAGTTGGCAAATTAAGGCCATATAAGGCCAGTTATCGGCAAAGAGCGCTTGATAGATAAGTATATTTTATGTAAATATTTAAAAATCATTACAGGTATATATAGTAATATCTCAAAAGTAAATACGAAAATAACCAGTTTTGAAAATAGATATAAATATAGCCTACAAGAACGGAACAGTTTCTTTGTTTTGCTTTGATCTTTTTTCTCGTTATAGACGCAATGCGACGAGAGACTATAACACTTCAAACACGCTTTAAAGATTGAAGCGTTGAACGGTCCTGTTTTTGAAGGCTATAAAACAGTTGCTATGACGCTAGGTACACTGTTGAAGTATTTTTAGAAAATACAACAAATAGAAAAGTAAACAGATAAAGTAGCAATAGTAATTCGGTTACAAAAATATTCGAAGTTCAAAAATAAATAATAAGAATAGTAGCAGTAGGATAGCTTTACATAATCACAGATGTATTTTGTGTAAATAGGTGCCAATAGACATGGCATAAGCATTGTATGTACGCAGACATATAAAATTGTACGTGCACTATTAAGCACTGCAAATGCTAGTATAAGTATTAAGCAAATTTATGTAAAGAATGGGCGACCTAATACAGATTGCTCACTTTATATACAGTTGAGGCACCCTATTACTCACTGTGCATGCTAGCACAAGCAATGCGCAGCCTGAGATAAAGATAACGCGCCCTATAGACCACTTTCATAATGGAGGATTTTAAGATATCCAAACTAAGATCATTCACATAAAAACAACTAATTCCAGCCGAAAGAGCACTCAAAAATTAACAAGTTTGTAAAGTTTGAACATCATTGTAAAAATTCCTGAAGAGACATTGAGGATCAAGATAAGAGAGTTTTGTATGTGTTTTGCTATCTAGGCCTTTGTGGCCTCGTTTTCATAATTTTTCATAATCTAAAAAGCTCATAATTTCATAACGAATTATTTTTTTACTTCCAAATTTCTTCATTCTACCTAAATATACATCTTCTTTCCTATGAAAAAGATTATTTGGGATTATTCGAAGAATTTTGAACTTTATGCTAATTAGTGGCAGCCATTATGAAAGTGGTCAATTGGGGGAAATATTAAGCGCTGCGCATACTAGCACTACGCAACCTTATTATAAGGAGTATAAACCCTATTATGAACTGCGCATACTAGTATAACCACCGCGCAGCCTCAAATAAAGACTAACTTTTCTATTACGCACAGCGCATGCTAGCATAGCCACTACACAACCTGATATAAAAGACTACATGTCCTAATACCTACACACTACGCACACTATTACGCACTGAGCATACTAGCATAAACACTACGCACAGTCCAGCATAAAAGCGCCTAACTATCCAAACAAATACTTCCCGGCATTGACTTAACAGTGTAAACAGCGTCACCATTGTAACGTATTATTATTACATAATAAGCAATAATATAACTTATGCTTATTTTCTAAGTAATCAGAGCACTAAATTCATATCTTTGAGTAAATATAATCCGCTCATATTCGCTCTCTTTTAAAGTTGCATAAAAGTTTATCAGATCGATCATATAAATATTCATTATAATAAAGTTTGGACTCGTCGGGACATTACTTCCTATTTTTAAGTTTCTTAGAATTTTTATTTCAAATCAGTATATAAAATAGAAGACATTTTACGAGTATAAAAAACAGTAATAAAAGATAATACAACGAAGCTCTGATAGAACTGTAGGAAGTAAAGTCCTTTTCATCCATTATCCCGTAGTTGTGTTCGCCTAGTTCGGCGTATAATTTGTATCTGAAGTGAAAGTATATTACAGAGAGACCGAAGTATATTGTGCATGCATGAAGTAGTACGAAAATACATTTTCCTTGAGTTTTTATATTGTTACATTCCGTATTATACCAATTCTCGGAGACATAAAATAAACATGAGAAGGACACTTTAGGAAAAGTGCTATATATAGATTTTTAGATTTCTTTTGGTTCTGAAGTAAAACCAGCTGAATAAAAGATAAATAGATAAGACAGACAATGTCAGCTTGACCCTGATACGAGCAGGAATAAAACACGACTTTTGATTGGTCGCTTACACAGTGATCTGACCAATTAGGTTTTTCCTAAGGAACGGGATGACGTATACAGAAGCAAATCCATTTAAGCTAGCTCTAACGCCATAGACGTGTGTTGCCATGGCAATTGTGTGCATTTAAAAATATACTAATTAACAACGAATTAAACACGGTTGTTAATGTCTTAGTTACGCTTACGATTCATTATTAATCTAATATTTATCCATTAAACTTGCCTATACCCTTTAGGGACATACCGATACCGACATTCCTGCTTCTGCTAATGCTTGATTGACTTAAATGCGATTACTTAAATGCGATTACTTAACTAATTTGAAGAAGCCTAGCTTCCTTTATTTTTACTAAGACAGGAAAAATATCTCAAAATGACGACCTCAGTTTCTTATGATGCAAGCAATCTACCCGGACCAACTTGCTATATCTGTTACTACGCATGCGCAGTCTCAGACAAATACGGTGAAATCGATCCCGAGAGATTTAAACCCGAAAGAAGCGGGTAGCTGTTTTTCCTCTTCCGTTGTATTGTCTTAGCAGTGCACAAGATTAAAAATCTTACAATCGTTTAATTTTTATGGCAAACCCTCAAACCACTCAAATACGACTGGCTGATGTACTTCTCTTTGCTTGTCTTACAGAGCGATAGCCAAAAATGCGACCACTTTTAATTAATGCATTCGCATACTTCACATTCTAACGAGAATTTGGCTGAAAGAAATACACATTCCAGCATAAAAAAACTTGTAGAATCAAATCTTGTCCAAGTATAGCATAAAGTTAACGTTTCACGATGGAATATGCACATATAGCGCTCATAAAGTAATACGTTTCACGATGGAATGTGGACGTTTTACACTCATAAAGTAATGCGTTTCACGCTTGAATGTGCACGTTTAGTGCTCAAGAAGTATTGCGTTTCGCGATAGAATGTGCACGTTTAGCAATCATAAAGTAATACGTTTCACGATGGAATGTGCACCTTTAACGCTAATAAAATGATACGTTTCACCCTGGAACGTGCACGCTTAGCCGCTAAATGTCGTGCCAAAAGTATGCGAACGCATTTTCAAACTTTGGGGTTCGCACTTAAGAATGTTTATAATGTTTCCTCGATGTCAACATCAAATTCTTGCATTCCAAACAACTTTGTACCTTAAGGCAATCGAAAAAGAATATTTCTTTCAGAGGAAGCCGGGTACGAGGAAGTACTTTAACATATTTGCGTATTGTGTGGTATAATTGTTAACATTAATGAATACTATATTGATTATTAAAAACTACAAATGCTTTACGGTTGTCTGTATAGATGACTAATCTAATCTATTGTTTTCCCTCGCTTCGAGTCAATTTCTGTCCTCAACATATTCAACTTTACTTGAAGTAAAGTGATTTATAAAAAAGGAATTTTTTACCGTTTTACAAACTACTTTAACTACTTGGGTTATAATTGAAGCTCTTTTTTTAACCAGGAAAGTCTTACAGTTTACAGCGCTTTTCATAACTATGCGACCTCGTCAAATTTGGCGCCAGTCTAAAACATGCCTTTTGGCTTCCGTCAATCAAAATTATTCTTAACATAACGACTCTTAACGAAGAGACACGAGAAATTTCCTCACTATATTTGTTTGGAGTAAGATCACAAGTGTTCTTATTGGGTTCAGATCACTCGGATCGCATTCAATTTATCATCGTAATTTTGATTGACGGAAGCCAAAACGCAAACGTTTTCGACTGGCGCCAAATTTGACGAGGTCGCGTGATTATGAAACGTGTTGTAACTTCGACTCCATCTACCCTTCGCTTTCACATTCACTTTGTAGGGAGGTTAGCAGTAAAACCTAAAGAGAAGGCAACCACTTTGAGTTTTAAGGTCTCAGACTCTTTCGATTTTGTTTTGAGGGGGAGGGGAGGGGAGAGGAAGGAAGCGGGAGGGAAAAGATATGGAGTTATAACAGAAGACTTTCCTTAAAGATCTCATTAATGATCTTAATCAACGAAGAGAGCCACTAATAGAATAACTATTGTGATTAATATAATTTTGAATATATGTAAAGATTATTGATAATAAAAATTGAATAATATATATGTATTTCTGTATTCTGAATATAATTGCGTGAATACCAATACATTTAGAAACACCACTGATATTGAGACAAAATTGTGGATAAATTTTCTGAGGAATTACATCATCTTTGACTTCTATCTCTACGGCCTGTCCGCACTATTTAAAGGACCATTATTCTCCGTTGAGTTAAGAAAGCTCGATTTCTTTTGTTAACTTCTTTTATGAAAAAAAAACTTTTCTTCCAATTTTCATTTAAAAAATGTATATTTTCTTAAGAAAGAAAAATAAAACGTTTTGAAAGGAAAGAAAAAGATCCTTTAAATAGTGTGGTATCTTGTTTAAACTTAACACGATTTTAATGTGATTACATTTAAGCACTGAATTATTAACAATGCATATTAATTAATACTATTTTTCGATTAAGAATGAAACGGCGATAAATCGCCTATATGGTATTGCCCTAAGAGCATCTGATACCTCACCACAACCTTCTCTATAAGCAGGTATTTTTAATATCACTCTTAAGTCTCAGAATCGCCAAGAAATCATTAAAAGGATACATTTTAACTTTCTTCCGCCTTTTCGTTCTTGTTTTCTTGGTTCTCTGTTCCTTCTTGTGTTTTTTCTTCACTTTTCTCTACCATTGTAGGTTCGAGGTCACTGTCATTATTTTCCATCCCTACAAGTACTTTAGGCGATGTGAATCCTACTTGAATCTCTTCGTCATCCACTGATATTTCCTCATCCTCGTCATCAACAAACAAGTTATCACTTCCTTCGGGGGTTCGTCCTCCCTCGGCATCGTACGAGCTTCCTCCGGAGTCACGACGATCTTTTACCGAGCCTGTTCCAATTGAGTCGTTGTCGCTCATGCGTCTTTTCTTATCGGGCAAAGCTTCATCACCTTCTTCAGATACAGTATTAACTGTGGGAATGTTAATAGCATGCATCGAGTACTCTCCGTACCCCCCATGGGCCTTCTGTTTGGAATGCCATCGCTTATGTTTGTTAAAATTAGAAGGGTCACTGAACTTCCTTGGACAGTCCTTGCATTTAAAAGGCCTATCTCCCGTATGGACCCGAACATGAATCTTCAAGCTGCTTGAACTGAAAAACGTTTTAGAGCAATGTTCGCAACGGTACTTTCTTTCGCCTGTGTGTTTCATTAGATGAGCCTTCAAAGAAGTGGACTTTGTGAAGGTTGTATGGCATATCTCACAGCGATAAATCTTCGACTTTGTTTCACCTCGTTCCTCAGAGCCAGACAAAGAGTCTTCGTGAGTCAAAGAGGCAGTGCTGGAAATATCCTCTTCTTCTTGGGCCAGGTGTTTGTCTTGGTCACTACTGATCGTTGCATCCGGGTCATTCTCGGGCTTCTCACATGTGTGTAGATGGAGATGTTCAGCTTCTTCGAACGACTGATTGCAGCGTGAGCAGTTGTACGGTCTGGATGACATGGAGTGATTAGGGGCTTCAAGATGACTCAACAAATGGACCTGCAGTCAAAAAAAAAAAAAAAGCTAAGACCATGAGGGAACAACTGACCAACTGAGCAGGAAAGTAAATTACAGCGCGAATCTCAAAAGTGTAAACACTTGTAAGGCCATGTTACAGATGGCAATATTTCTCGCAACTCGTAACGCAACGATAACATTGCAAGTTAGGCTTCACATGTCACAGTTGCAAATTTTCTCGCAAAACTGCGAAAAGTAGGCGACTGCTCTACTTTTCTTGCAACGCGCAACGCAATTTTTCGTTGCGTTGCAATTTGCAAAGAGGGGATGTTACACGCGCATTTTCTTCTGCAACTTGTCTCGCAATGTATTCTTATAGTCATTCACATTCCAGCGTGCATTCTCGGGAAATATTAGATTTTTGACCAAATATGGAACAAAGTAATAAATTCCACGTTGGAATGTGTACCTTTAGCAGTGTAAAACTCGTGCCAATGTGCGTGAATACATTAGACGTGGTCATACAGTATAATGAAGACATTTGGACGGGAACTCGAGTAGTTTTCGTACGAGTGGGAAACGTACGGTACCGCGACTCTTTAATGGCTTCCGTATTCAAGCATGGTGATTGGATGGTGTCTGTTTTCTCGCTTTATGATTGGTTCAGAGCGGAAGCCACTTAAGAGTCACGGTAACTTCACTTTCCACTCATGACTGACAAACCACTCTCAAGTCTGTCTACTACTCACCTTTAGTCTATCGCCACGAGTGTACTGTTTACCACAGTACTGACAAACATGAGGTTTTTGTCCACTATGTCTCAACATATGTCTCTTTAAATCTACAGCTTGAGTAAAGCGACGTAAACAAATTGGACACTCGAAGGGGCGCGCCCCCGTATGCACCAGAAGGTGCCTTTTTAAGCGACTAGAGAAGCTAAACTCTTTCTCGCACTTTTTGCACTTAAAAATCTTTTGCCCTGTAGATGTGACTATTTCTTCTGTAAGTTCTTCTTCAGTGAGGCCCGTTTGTTTTGGACGAATCGGCCGTCCTGTGGAAAACAAAGAAATATAGGATGAAGATAAGACACAACGATGACATTGACCGCCATTTTCAAAGGACAATAAATCCAGAACGATAACCTTCAATTTCTATTTAAGCAATTTTTTTTTTTTTTTTTTAACTTTTTTTACTTTTCCGTTGTGCTCAAACAATTCGCTTACAGAACTATTTTGTTTGTTGAGAAGAGTACAGACAGACTCTACTTCGTGGCTTGGGTGGCGTACGCTGCTAACGCGTCGTCTCTCACCGCTGTGAGTCCAACGGATCGGGTCGCTAGTTCGTGCCTTGAGGACGCTACATATGAGTTGAGTTTGTTTGATGTGTTGTTCTCTCCCTTGCCACGAGGGTTTTTCTCCAAGTTCTCTGGTTTTCCTCCCCCCATAAAAATCAACATGTGAGTTTGAGAGTTGAGTGTAGAGAATATTGAATGAAGTAAGGAGTGTGCGTGGAGAGTACACGGCCCCATAAGCTGCTAGCTTTAAACAATCTACCGTGTATAAATTAAAAAGATCATTATCATCATCATCATCATCATTATTAATACTTGTTACGCGACAAGTTGCACGAAGTTGTTGCCCATATTTTCTCACCTTAAGTTTCCTTTTTTTAACAAGCAGATGGATTAGAAATTCAGTTAGTATAATTACCTCTCTCCTTCAAATGAACAACGATAGGTGGTGCATTCGAGTTCATGGTAATCCCTTGTGACTGCGTATGACTTTCAGTTACAGGAGGTGCTTTTCCGTCAGGCCGAACTTGTGGTGGATCGTGGGGTGACCCAATGGGTTCTTTGTTGCCACTAAAGTGAGGATCTACAGCGATAGTTGCGCGAGGCCAGCCATGCCCTGTCATTACATGGCTAGGGTGGACTGGATTATTGATTATCACGTGTTGAAGAGGTCCCTGCTGAGGCTGCGCATAGGATATCGAGTACCCTGGAGATGCTAATGTAGGACCTTGAGGAGATACGTCAGGCCTACTGTATATAGGACCTCTTTCGGTAGGACTTTTTAAGGCGGGAATTGGAGGCTGGAACGCTGATATTCCTGTATGAGATACAGGACTGGGTAGTCCGTTAATTACAGTACCCACTGGTGACGTCAGCCCCATCGGTATTGGGTGGCCCACTCCAAAAGGCCTAGGGGGGTCCCGTAGAATGACAGGAGTGTCAGGGCTGGGAGGATCAGAATTTGTCTCTGTGTCTGGTACGTTGGATACTCTTCTGGCTATTCCTTTGCGATCATGTTTTCTTATAAAAGTTAAAAGAAACATTAAAGGTCAACGCATGATCAACAAATCGCAAGCTGCGCTGCACATTTTTGACGTCATCTGACATTAATAAGAGTTCAGAAAATTGTCAACTACTTGCGATTCGTTTTTTACTCCAACGACAACACCTAAAAACTCGCCTTTTTAAATTTCTAGAAGTTTGCTTGCGAAAAGGTGACGATCTTTCGATTCGAAGTCAATTATCTCGCCAAAACCAACATTTTCTGACCTCCTTTTTCTCTTTTCTTTTATTTATAGCACAAGGTAATATGTAAGAAACATTTTTAAATCGATTCAGGTTCTAGTGAAAAAACCCCAAAAATTACGGAAGATTTCAACAATTTTTACAATCAAAACAAACAAGTGAATGCAGCGCGCGCTCGTTGATGCACCTGTACTTTTATTGGTCATGGCTGACAACCAGTCACCGTGAGCGTGCGAGAAATTTAACAAATGTAAAAAAATTTATGATGCTTAAATATGAAGTTGTTATTATTTACTCGTTAGACTGTGGGTTACCTTTTTGG
The DNA here is from genome assembly GCA_024752375.1 of Entacmaea quadricolor. Classification (NCBI taxonomy): domain Eukaryota; kingdom Metazoa; phylum Cnidaria; class Anthozoa; order Actiniaria; family Actiniidae; genus Entacmaea; species Entacmaea quadricolor. The sequence goes on along the minus strand of JANTNT010005239.1, from coordinate 3,051 downwards.
TGGACTTTGGGTGACATTATTTTCATCGTAGCCCTCTAATGTCTAAAAAGAAGAAATGAAAATCACAATCTACAATTAATCGTTTTAAGGCAAACATTAACAGCCAATATATTCCTGTAGAATGCTGATACATAATCCTGATCACGCAAATACACTTCACTTGCAATGGAAGCACAAAGTGGCAATCGCGATTAAGTTAGACTTTATCATTTTATTTGACCGTGTCTCAGTATTTTAATCAAAATGAAACTTAGTGACAATGTTATTCACATAATAGAAAAACGACCATAAAAGTATGAAAAACAGCTCTTTTACGGTTTTTAAAATATTTAGAAAAGCACAAACTCCAAAACTAAAAAAAGAAACTGCTTCAAACTTATCACACACATTAACAGAACATTTTGCCGTGAATTAGAGATCATTATCTTATGCTGTCATGGGGTACCCACATAGCGCCTTCACAAGTTTTCCCCATGCCACTCTGTCAGTTGCTGCCGTCATTTCCTCTTCGAAGGTGACTGATGTCTCCTTTAAATCCCTTGCAACTGTGTCCCTCCATCTCATCTGCTGTCTTCCTCTTCTCCTCCTTCCCAGTGGGTTTCAGAAAAGAAGTCTACGGGGTAAGCGAGTTGGAGCCATACGAACAACATGGCCAAGCCAGGAAAACCGTTTCCTCCGTAGAAGAACAACAAGTGGAGGTTGACCAGTTAGCTGGTATAGTCGCTCATTCGACACTATCTCTCCATGTTACACTCAGCATCCTCCTTAGGCACCTGTTATAGAAGGCTGAAAGTCGGTTTTCCTCGTGTACAGTGCTGTTCCATGCCTCCGTCCCATACAATAGGGTTGTAACGACAACTGCCTGAAAGATTGTCCTAGTCTGCATACTGATCGCTCTGCGTGACAGGATCGGCAGCAGTCTGTTAAAGGCATCAGCAGCTCTCCCTATGCGATCGTTCAGTTCAGGGGTGAGGTCACCAACGTGAGCCATGGTGCTTCCTAAGTACACGAATTTTCCTACATTTTCCAATTCTTCACGACCACTTCCCATCTTAATGCTGATAGTTACCAGTTCCCTTGCTATAGGCATGACTTTGGTTTTCTTGGCGTTGGCAGTAAGTCCTACTTTGCCACCTTTCTCTTCCACCTGTGATGTGGAGAACTGTAGCCTCATTACTGGTTCGTCAATGAGAGCGATGTCATCTGCGAAGTGTAGATCAGAGTGCCTCTGCTGTTGATATCAGGAGCTTCTTCTTCTTTCAAGAACGATTCCCGTTTCATTTTTGTCGAGTGCTTTTTTTAATACCCAGTCAATGAGCACGCCAAAAAGCAAAGGAGACCGAATACAACCTTGTCTGACACCTGCTGTCACTGGGAACCAGCTTGTCAGTTCTCCATCCACTTTAACACCACATTCTGAGTCTCTGTGTACTCTGTCAAATGCCGCTTTGCAGAATTAGAGATAAAGGAATCAAATTTTTGTAAACTTAGTTAAGTATACTTGTTTTTTTATTCACGGTGTTTCAAATTACCTACAAGCCATCCATCGATTCGTATGCATTATACACCGACGCAGCTCAAACTGGATTAATCATTAGTCGTCTTTTGTATTTTCAAGTTTAATTGGGCGACATGGATGCACGCAAAATCACAACTTCGAAATGTTTGTTCGATTTACTCGAAATCAGCCATACAAAATTTTAGAAAAAAAATGAAGTGCTTTCTTATTACCGTAAAAATACACTAGCCGGCGTCTCAGCCGAACAAAACCCTGTTTAACAAAGTGAAAGGGATTGTTTATCGTGGAATATAAATAATAATGAATACTTATTCGATTACGATCATACTAAATTAACGCGATGTTTTAACTGCTACTGCCGCGGCTAGTATTCATTGCAAGCCGTCATCCAGTCTACACTATCTCCTGATGAAGACTAACAATAGCAGTCGAAACGTCGCGTCTATTTAGTTATGATCGTAATCGCGTGACAATCGAATAAGTATTTAACCACATTTATAGCCAAGAACCTTATGATGACAAATCCTACTGAAAAAAAACCACATACGTGAATTCAAACTGCTCTATATTAATAAGATAGTTACTATAATATTGGGAAGCTATAAGCTAATTCTGAATTCATTCGGACTTATACGTGGCTGATCGTAAATAAACAAAATTAAAATATTTACGTGTCTAAGCTTTTAGCTGTCTGTTACATTCTAATGTCATTTGGATCATTTTAGATGTTTTATATAAAAAAAACTTATGCCAAATAGCTTTTGAACAACCGTAAATTCAAAATATACAAAAGATTGAGAGTAACTTTTAATACCAATGGCTTATGAGAACGTACGTGATCGAATGTTACGTGATTCGCCATTCGTTCTTAGTTGATTCCGTGGCGCATAATGATTGACAATTAATTAAACGTAAAATGCGAATATTGAAAGTCGAAAGTGTACGTGCCTCGCGAATTTGTCACGTAAGATTGAATTGGCTACCGCGTGCAATGATCTCTGTTTTTTTTTTTTTTTTTTTTTTTGTTTTGTTTGCTTTGGAAGCAAAAATCGATAGGAATGGTGGCCTTAAGGAACGATCGTTTATTACGTCCTGGAGGGAGTAAAAATGAAAGGGCTACATTTTTTAAAAATCGGTTGAAATTGGGGGGTACATTTTTTGTAATGGCAAAATATGGCAAAATAAATTTTTGTGAGTGATTGTGAAAGGGGGTACGTTTTCTATTGAACGTCCAGGACGTAATAAACGATCGGTTCTAGTAGATAGTTTACGTAAAACTACAAGCGATAAAGGACCGATCGTTTGTAGCTTACGTAAAACTTCAAAGAGAACAACATCTCTAGGTATTTTTTTGTATTTCGGTATCTCTGTCCAAGATTTTTGCATTCAGTTATAGTAGTATTGGTCTATTAATTTTTTCGAGGTCTGTGTTTTCGAGGTCTGTGCGGTTTTCGAGATTATGAAGGTACGAAAATTCGCTGAAGTGCCTGCAAGGAATATCAAAATGTTTACAACTCAAGTCTTTCTTGCTG
>JANTNT010005128.1:0-13717 GCA_024752375.1 Entacmaea quadricolor | reverse complement strand
CTCCGGTTTTCCTCCCTCCGTAAAAATCAACATTTCTAAATTCCAACTGGACTTCAGTGGACGAAGAGCCACTACATTTTGTGGATGTGCCACTGCAAATTCCCATTATCATTATTTTTGTTATCATCCTCCTCATCCTCCTCATACTATATCTTCTGTTGTCGGAACAAAGCATGGAATGATCTTGAGTTATTGAAATCTTAAAGTTCTTATGGATATCATTATTATTGTATTGTATTTCTTGTTCTTCTGTGTGTTGTATTCAAGTAGCCAATTGTAAATTACCTTCAAGAAGAGAGATTCGCAATTGTTGTAAAAATCAAATAAAGTTTTCATTACCACCACATGACGATCACTTGAATATTAATGAGGAATAAATTCAGACATAAAGGTACATCCAAGTTTAGATGAAGACTTAAAGCTTCATTAAGATCAGTTTCACATCCATAAGGCTTCTGTCTTTACTTTGGTATGCGATTTTTACCATGTGGGAACCTACTATGAACCGATTGAGCATAACGTTTAAACCTATACCGAAGTATAAAAGTCCATGTTCATGACGTATATGGGCGGTTTGATTGGACCAAAGGCTGATGAATTATTCATTAGGTGTTAAGCCGTTCAAAACACCATTGTGCAAAAAGTTGAGTGGTATTTAGTGGTATCTTAAAGGCATCAACTTTTTGCGCAACGTCGTATCATGAAAAATCGTTGCTAAAAATTGTCGCGTGTAAGATCAGCTTAACATTGTTTTTTATCAGGTAAACACACTACAGCTCTTGTATTAAACCATACAAACAAGACCTACCCCGACATCCAGCGTTCTCTGGTTGATACAGTCCATAATACCCCAATAAACACCTTGTACAGTCAGTAGTATTATCAACATTAGATTGACATAGTTGGCAGCTAAATCCCGTTGTACCGAGCCTACAGTTTTCACACCGTCCATACTCAGCGTCACACTGTTTAGATCGGTTGTTACATTCACACAGTTTACACTCTTTGAAGTATCTTGATACCAAGCGACGTGGTGCATTGGTTGTGTCTCGTGTATAGTCTATAATATCAGGTATTAAGATAGTTAAGACATTAAATATACACAAAAACACACTCAAGCAACAGGCTGCTCAGGGTTCCCACTCACCTTGAAAAGTTAAATAGACTTTCCCTGACCAAAAACCATTTTTTACTTACCTACTTTGATGATGATGATGATGATGATGATGATGATGATGATGATGAAGAAGATGAAGAAGATGAAGAAGATGAAGAAGATGAAGAAGATGAAGAAGAAGAAGAAGAAGAAGAAGAAGAAGAAGAAGAAGAAGAAGAAGAAGAAGAAGAAGAAGAAGAAGAAGAAGATGAAGAAGAAGAAGAAGAAGAAGAAGAAGAAGAAGAAGACGAAGACGAAGAAGAAGACGAAGAAGAAGACGAAGACGAAGAAGAAGAAGAAGAAGAAGAAGAATTAAAATCGATTTTGTTAATGCTGACAAAAACTCCCTGACTTTTCACTGTCTTTTTGGGTAAATTACAATATTCTCTGACCAAAATCAAATTTCCCTGACAATTCCCTGACCTTGAAAAAAAATCAGAATTCACTGACTTTTCCCTGAGTGTGGGAACCCTGCTCCTGCTGAAGCAATTCATAGACAAATACAATATCTTTATAAACTAAGAAAGACTTACACTCTCCACATAGTTCACAAGAGAGACCAGTGTATTTGTCATGATTACAGCTACAATTCTCAACATTTCCAGCATACTTTCCAATACTGCCATTAAATGCTGTATCCAGGGCAACACTAGAAATAGCTACCTTCCCAGTTGAGTTGAAAAATGCATGGATAGTCATGAAATTAATATCTGCTAGCATAGTTTGTAGTTCATTAGCACTGATGTTCTCATTAGCCTCACTCTCATGGAGTCGTACATAATATTTAGTTACATCAACAGAAGGGTGAGGTTTAATTTGAAATGTTTTCGTAACCTCTCCTAATTTCTCAATTTCCAAAGACCAGTTAGCTATGATACTATCAGTGGCAGTATACTCCATGTTGATTGTTAACAGTTCACCATATGACCTCAGTTGGGAGTTAGCGAAATTATTTTGCGGTAGTCTAAGACTAAATGTTCCATTAGCATGAAAGGTCGATAACAGTTTCTTATCGATTCTGCTGAAAGTAGGAGGATTTTCTCCATCACTTGATAGGGTATAGCCTTCATTTTGAGTTCCAGGATACAAATAGACAGATTTTTTCACAAATCCTCTAGCGGATGAGCAGGTACTTGATCTGCCGTAACAGTAACATGGAGTACAGCCATCTGGGTTGCTGATGGCTCTGTTGTACGTGCTGTTTTTACACTGATCACATTTAAATCCCAGCACGTTTTTTTTGCAGGTACATTCTCCTGTTTGTAAGTGGCATTGTAGAGTTCTAGACCCTGCTTTGTCGCAATTACAAGCTCTGGAAATAAAAACAATAAATAAAATAAACACTTCTTGCCTTGGACCAGGAGAAACAGTATTTTTTGTGGTCCCGAGAAGACCGCCAAGAAGGAGCAGAGGGAAACATTGGCAGTCGAGGGACTACAAAACATACCGTTTCCCTCGGTCCAACTCAATAAGTAATTTTTTACATACCAACTGTCAAAGAATAACAATAACATGAAGCTGTGATCACACATTTTTTTATTCCAAATCTGAAAAAGAAGTTGGCGTGCGTGCTGGTTTTCCCGCTTTTCAAGCGCGTTTACCAAGGTAAATTAAGGTTGCCAAAGTTTACAACTTTCGGTTTTGTTATTACTGGTCCACAACAAGGTATTGTTGCCCGTTCAGAGCTGTTGCCAGGGAAACAGCAAAACTTGTTCACATGCACGTGATTCCCTCTCATCCAATCAGAGCACGAGAAAAATGGACTTTGACAGTTTGTATAACAATCAACTTTATTTACATGTCTAGTCTTCTAGCTGGACCTCACCAGGAGGGTCTACTAATAGGGAGCATGACATCAATAATAATAATAATAATCAACTTTATTTACATGTCTAGTCTTCTAGCTGGACCTCACCAAGAGGGTCTACTAATAGGGAGCATGACATCAATAATAATAATAATAATAATCAACTTTATTTGGCAAATAGGTTCCAAAGTTTGTTGCAAAGTTGCAAAAGTCGTTAATGAACTTCTAGATAAACTTCAGAGCCTGCTTTTCAAATATTGTTACAAATGTAAATGCAGTTATTAGTTCTCCCCAAGGGGCTTTTCAGAACTAATTTACAGTCACTATGGAGGACTTTACGGGCTGCAAGTTGCAGCTTACAATCATGTGCATGTAATTGGTGTTAGTCCACTATGCCTCCAATTTGGTGTAGGCTGTCGAACCAGGAGATGATCCCCTACTCTTGTACGAAAAATTCAAACAGGTTCTTTAATGCCCCCCATGATACAGATTAAGGAAGGGATGGGAGACAGAGCCTACAGTTTAAATTCCCTATCCCAGAAGACTTGAAGGCCTAACCATTTCTATATATTATTACAACAACAGCACTTTCTCCTCAGTTATTTTATGACTGTGAGTATTGGTCCAGCTGGGACTCAAACCCCAACCTCCCACACAACAGACTGATACTTTACCAACTGAGCTAAATGTTGGCAGTTAGTTGATGTTCAGATGACATAGGGAAGAAATACAGGTAAATGACATGCAAACTAACAGATATAATTACAGTGTTACTTACTGGCATCCTGTAGAAGTGTAGTTAAAGAAACCATGATTACATTCATCACATTTTTCACCCTTGGTGCTGTTCTTACAGGGACACTTCCCTGTTGCATCATCACATTGCAGATTAGCTGAACCACTGGCATTACACTTGCATTCAACACATCCTCTACCAGTAACAAAGCCATAATAGGTGTGGTTGCAACTGCCGCAGGTTCTAGTGATAACACCTGATCTACATGGACATTTACCGGTGACAGCATCACAGACTAAACTGTGTGACCCAAGAGAACTACAATTGCAAGCTTTAAAGACAAAAGAACACTGCTTTAGGGACTACTGTTGTTATTAATGACAGGGAGGGCTGGGGTATTTTTGTTTTGTATTTTTGTTGTTTTTACTTTTGACCCAAATATGATGTCCTTTCAAATGAAGCCCTTCCTTTTGGATTGCAAAGAATATGTGCATCAAGAGTTTTGCAATTAGTCTGTGCACATGTCCGCAATCAGAACAAGCTAGCATCAAGTGTTGTTTGTGCCACTGGAATCAGAATTATAATCATCTTGTGACACACTTCTCTTCTTAAATATTGATATTGAAGGATATTTAAGGATACAAGATGATAAAAAAATCCAATATGGTGGCATAAACAACACTTGATGCCCAATATTTGATCATGAGCATGTACACTGACTGTCGTGATGCAAGTATATACTGGTAGTGGCCCTCCCCTTTATTTGCATAATCCCTCCACCCTCTAATAAAATACAAGTTCTGAAAGATTGCTTTTATAGTATTTTTTAATACTACATTCAAAAACTGTTGTGCTGAATTTTTGAACAGATGGAAAAGCTCCTTCTCTTTGCCTCTAAATTGATCCCAAAAATCCCTGAAAGTTTCCAAAGGTGTTTTTCTCTAGTGCTAGATAAAAAGTGACAAATCTATCCTTTTTTCTTCTTGGAATTTGATCATAAACTATAATATAAAAGGACAGCACAGGTGGCACAGCAGTGACAGTGCTCGCCTCTCACCAATTTGACCCAGGATAGATTCCAGCTCAGTATCATGTGAGTAGAGTTGTTTGTTGGTTCTCTCACTTGCTTCAAGGGTTTTTCTCCCCGCACCAAAAAAAATCAACATTTCTAAATTCCAACTGGAATTCTGTGAACAAATATCCACTACATATTGTGAATGTACCACTGAAAATTCCCATTTTGTTTTTATTTTATTTTTTATTCTTACCTGTACAGCCGTGAGAAGTATAGTTATAGTAGCCTGGCATACAGCGGTCACATGACCTTCCCGTCACACCTGGTTCACACTGGCACTGTCCTCCTTGCTTGTTACATAAGGTATTATGTAATGACCCAGTAGTGTTACACTCACAAGCTAATAGAATAACAATTATGGATCACATATCCACAGATTTACAAGTTAAGGAGATTTAAAAGATTAGCTAAAAATGATTCCTGGGTCAGCCCTTCATGAAGGAATGACGTAATGGTAATGTAATTCAAATATTTCCATTGTTATCTGTTCCATTGTATTTTTATTCTATTCTCATAGCTAAATGGAAACTAGAGAGCAAGCTGTGTCTGCGTATAATAAAATACATTAACAGATGAAAGTAAATTTGTAACACAGTTGAAAAAGAGTATGATTATGGTAACTTTAAAGATGTTTCAGCCATTTGCCCTTCATCAGAGTATTCTCATAGCAACTCATGCATTCCTACATGAAGGAATTACTGACTCCTGGGTTGTTTAAGGAGTGAAATCTCACTTTTGAAGGAGTATTTTCAGGTTTTAAACTTTGATAATACACCTTTCCTAAATTTACTAGAGTGACAAAACAATAGTTCCAAGATGAGACAGCTTGATATAAAACTTTTAACCTCTGCCTCGTCTTGCAACCACTGTTTGTGGTGACTCAAGCAATTTTAGGTAAGTTCAATTTGCTGAAATTTTCATAATTCTTTTACAGCATGAAGCACGGCACCATTGCCAGTGGACTAAGTTTTTTGGCACTTTTTTGGCACTTTTAACAAAGAAACTGACCCAACAAAGCAGGCATGAGGAGGGACATAGACAAGATCATCTTGTCAAAGGGTGCACGACCTGACCACATATAGTTGAGTGAAGTTGCAAGTAATAAAAAACTTAGTTAAAAGTGTCAAAAAAGTGCCAAAATTCTTGGTAAACTGTCAAATATAGTGCAATTCATGCTGTTAATTGATGATGTATTCAATTGTGATTTTCTTCACCAATCAAACTAAAAAACTGTACCACTTTCCAAGGAGTAACCAAGGGCTTGTTTTCAAGCAAAAATGGAATCCAAATTCCAGAACTCTATAAAGAATAGGGCCAACCTTCACACACATTAGTGAGTAATATTATGACTTACGCAGAGCTCCATCCAAAAATTGTGCCATCACAGAGAATGTCACATTTTTACAAATTGGAAGGCTTTGACGAGCAGATGCCAGTGTAGTCCCATTACTCCAGCAGTCAAGGATTTTACTAACATCAATTCCGTTAGCATGACCTTCATTTTTGGCTATCTTATAAATTGTAGTGTTCTCTATGTTGGGAAGCAGAATTAGTGAATCAAGCTCAATTGAGGAGTTCATTATTGATTTAGTCTCAAAGGAAACATTGAAGTTATACTCTTGACCCTTGCACACATGTAGAAGGCTATTTGACTTCCAAACATTACCACTGCCCTTCTTAAGATCCCTGATATGGAGAGTCCTTGATTCAAATGGACACTCGGCTTCGCCATCACCATATATCTTCACCTGTATGTCATCAATACTGTTTAACACAGAAGTGTAGCGCAACAGAATATAAGACTCAAATGACACGTTACTCTTGAACTGGAAGTTAATAAACTGCTTGCCAGTAATTTTCCCATAACCTGTCCCTGTGAAGTACTTATTTAGATCTTGTGTGTTGGCTGTGTAAAGGTAGTTTCCCTCTGCTTCTTCGGCTTCTAGTTTAAAGTGTGTCAGACTGCCAGTATAGTACCCATCAATAACTACAGTACAATGAACACCTTGGATATTCTCTCTGCATTCACAGATACCTAAAAAACAAAAATAAAACTTTTTAGTTTTAAGCCCAGTTCAAACAAGAATGCAAGTCAACGCAAGTCAAACTTGCAGTAACTTGTGGTAGCTTGTTCGTACCTTTCAAACGAGACGCAAGTAGACTCAACTTGCGAAGAAACTTGAGCAAGTTCAAAGTTATCGCAAGTCAATGCAAGCTACCGCAAGTCATCTCAAGTTGGCATTCAGATGAGATGCAAGTCCAAACTTGCATTGACTTGAGTTCTCATTTGAACAGGTCTTTACAGTCATAATTCAACTTATCTTCAGGATTAGATTATCAACATGGCAGTTTGGTTTGTGCCTTTTATTGCATTTGTCTTTGATAGCATTATTTTAATATTGTCAAATGGATCATTCTCCTAAGACACCTTCATACTACTAATATCAGAATCCTTTCTATTATTCCTATTGTTTTTTTCTAATTAATCAAACTATAATAATGAAATTAAAGAGTTTATACTAGTACTAAACATTTCCCTTTTCAATCTGAAGTACAATTTTTGTCTAACTTGAGTAATAATTAAATAAGACAATTCAACTGTAAATCCACAGTTATGATTGTAGGAAACACTGCACATGGATGTACTTCAAAAAGTTCAATGAGGCCATGTGCTCATGCCAGTGTTCACTTCTATCACACAGTGAGAGAAAAGAGAAACATGAAACCCTTTTCAGCCTCTTATTTTCTTTCATTCAAATGAATGTTTTCATACCATTTGTTTTGTTGCATAGCTGTGACGACGATCCACCATAATCACATTGACACCTTTCACATTCACCATTGATGGTTGTAGGGAATCTAAAGTATCCATGTCTACACCTTGAGCATGTTCTCTGGTCTATTGTCTTCTTGCAGTCACAGTTTCCTCTAATCTGATCACAGTTGAGGGATCCATTCTTTGTACCCGTTTCTACACATCTACATGCTGTAAATAAACAAGATATTATTAGTGCCTATTATAATTTGGTAATAATTATACTAACTAACAAATAGAAAATGTTCCCTGTGTTTACATAGCCTGATATAAACATGAGGGGAGTTTTGGAGAGTTGAGAGCTGTTGTGTAAGCCTGAGTCTTAGGTGAGGTTTTACAGAGAGCTAGAGACTTCTCCCAAACTTTCCTGAGTGTTTATATCAGGCTATGTAAAACAGGGAAATGTTTCATATTTGTTTTATAAAATATGTGGCAGCAGAAACTCTGCACATGTTTACATTAGTCTCACATCAACATGTTTATTTAATGATTTGCTGAAGGATAGATGAAGTACAACAGGTCCCCTTAACTAGACACAACACCAAATCCCATCCCACAAGAATTTCCTTTTCTCTCCTAGAAACCCCATTAAGAAATGATTAGTAACAGCTCAGACACTAAGGTTGGTCACTGCCAGAGTTTCCTTAGTTGATTTTTTATGTCCCTCTGATATTGGTAAGTTGGGTGAAGTATGGAGAGATGGAACTGCCATTTTAAGTGATCATCCGAGTCACTCGAAAGTCTAACCATCTGTAGATGTAATTACAAAGGCAGCACTTTCTCCTCGGTCATTTTAAGACCCTGAGTGTTGGTCCAGCCCAGACTTGAACCACGACCTCCCACACATCAGACCAGCGCCCAACTAACTGAGCTATCTGGATGGCAGTTTGTTAACCAATCAGAGCATGTGTAGTATCTTGTCTATTTTATAAACATAAATATTGCCCAAACAAATTTCTAGTATAAAATAAATATCAAGTTATTTTACTAGTTTGTCTTTACTTTACTATCTTGTCTTGCTTTTTACCTTGTATTTATTAGCTTATCATATATGTTAGAACTCTTACCAGTGCAGTATCCTACTGGGTGTACAGTATATCCATAGTATGTGTCTACACATCTGTCACACTGCCGTCCTGTTACATTATACCTGCATTCACACTGCCCATTAGTCGAGTGACAGCTGCCATTGTTGGTGATTCCTCTTGCGTCACAATCACAGGCTATTATATAAAATATAGACCATTTATTGTATCACTTTACATATTACAGCTTGCATGTTAACAAGTTAATCCCACTAATGGCCTCTTGTATTTAACCCCTGGGGGGAGGGGGATGGGGAACTAACATCGGAAAAGGACTGGGATACTTGTACCTTTTGGGGGTCAAAAACAGCAATCTGGTATCTTTTTGGGTGTCTCAAACTTTATTGAACTACAAGAGACTGAGCTACTTTTTAGGGCATATTTAGTAATTTTTTTAGACAATACCCTCAAACTTTTCAAAAGGGTGTTTGAAGATTGTATCAAAAATTCATGAATAATTAATGAGGACAAAACAAAGAAAATCAGTACCGTGACGAGTGTCTTGATACAGTGATCAAACACTTGCATAAAATTAGTCAACTTTAGCTTTGAATTTCTCCACAAATTATTAATAAATTTTTGATACTATATCAAACACTCTTTCTCATGTTTGATCTATTACGTCTTTAATGCTATTAATAGTACAAAAATATTCAATTTGTTATTTAGCTGGTAACTTTTAGGAGTAAAAATCTTGTGTTGCCACACCCACCAGGATATAACACTCGGGTACCTTTTAGGGGTCATTTTGCAAAATTTCTGACAAGCATCTCAGTCATTCTATATATTGGAGTAGTCCCTGCCATGGGATTTTAAGGAGGCTCACCCCTGTTTTCAAGAGCTTGCGGGTACTGCAATTAAAACGGCCATAACTCACGTTAGAGAGTTCTGTCAAACAAGATTTTTTGCACACTTACTATATATGAATCAAATTTTATAACTATGCAAATTTGGTTGAAATCAGATGTTTGTAAGTATCGAGATTTCCAATATTATAATCAGACATCTGGTCTCTAAAGTCTTGTAGATCATTTTCAAGGTTGAGGTCGGGATTTCAAGATAATTGGCAGAATGTTAAATCAAGGCCATCACAGTTTTGATACTTACGAACATCTGATTTCAACCAAATTTGCATAGGTATAAAATTTGATTTATATGTAGTAAGTGTGCAAAAAATTTTGTTTGACAGAGTCTCTAATGTGAATCATGGCCATTTTAATTCGATTACCTGCGTGCTCATGAAACAGGGGTGAACCTGACCTTAATCTTTTTGTGAGAACATGCCAGTTCTCTACATATACAGTGATGAGAACCAATATGCGAAAACAGCTGTCCAAGTTTTTTGTTGCACTGTCAAAGGGCAATAGCCAGTCACCTTCAATCACTTTACATAATTACAGCTTGTAATCTTTATGCATTACACAGTCATGCTCATATCACATTGAGCTGATCCCACATGGCCTAATGGCCTCTCTTGTATCTTAATGGATCAGAAGATACACTGATGAAGTACTTAAAACAAAAGAGTTTATTTTCAGACAATTTAAAATGGAGAGGCATTTCTTTATTCTTACTTACCAGGACAAGCAAGTGGATGGCTCATGAGTAGACTCATATTACGATAGAACTTCACCTTGCATTGATCACAGAAATACCCAGTTGTATTATGCTTGCAGTCTTGGCACACACCAAAACCAAGGTCTTTATTAAAGACACAGGCATCGGCATGTTGATTACATTCACACTCTACAAAAATAAAGCACTTAGTATATATAGGTTATTAGTATATATAGGTTATTAGTCAGCTAAGTACCTAATATAGCTGTGTATTTTCATGAGTTATGGAGAGTATTTTGGCAAGCTTTTAGGTGAGCCAAAACACCAGTGACAAATTAAAAATAGGTGCTTAGCTGACTAATAACTTATTATATTTTTTTGCAAAGAACAAACTTACACATAATCTTGCTCTTCCTTCTCTCCCCTCCCCTAGTTAAAATTTTTTTGTACATTTTAGACTCCCATCAGAAATATTTCTTGTTAAAACTTTTGTAATAAAAAAAATCCAATTTTATCACAAATTTTAATTCCTTAAAAAAAATAGCATACTGGTATTCAATTTTAATTTAAAAAAATTGTTGCCAAAATAACTTTAATAGTTTTTCAGAAAATACTTCAAATTTCGAAAATTAAAATTCTGTCCACACCATATGATATTGCTCATATTTTTTAATGTAAATCTGTTCACGATTTTTCATTTTTCAGATGAGAATTCATAAAGAAAGCTTCGAAATTATTTAAAAAATAGACCATGTAGAATGTAATTCTTGTTTTTCTTTAGGTTCTTAATTTGTAGCCAATTATTTTGACAGATAGGCTATTTATATACTTGATAGAAAAAATACGACATTTTACTGATTTGAGTTGATCTAAATACCAGCCGGATATTGAGTTCATTAATGCATTGTCAAAAGTCTAGTATTTAAAAAATACACAGCATGTAAAGCTTGGTTTTTACATAAAGAGTATGGTGTACGATTAAAAAAGATTGTCCATTGTCAAAGATTTTTTTTTGTAAAAATGAAAAGAAAAAGCGGGAAGTAAATTCTGTGTTTCACTGATGTCAGCTGTCATTCTTTCAATAATATCCCAGCAAAGAATTAAGAGGTTGATACCAGCAGCTGGAACATCAAAGCAAATATATCTTGCATAAATATCTTTTTAGTAACTAAATTTACGAACGAATCTGATAAAGTGAAGAACGGTTTTGTCTTCGAATAAAATTTAGATTAAAAAAAAATCACAAGGAGGCGAAAATTTTATCCCAAATTCTTTAAAGTTTTTAAATGACTAAACTTTATTCTACATAGAAACTACTTTATATATTTACTTACTTTGGCAAGGATTTGGATCGTATTTAGAAGTAGCAGCCATCCATGTGCGGTTGTTATAAAGAGGCAAACATCGTTCACAGTCGTTCCCGGCAGTATTGTGTTTGCATACGCATTTTGATTGAGTTACCGAGTTGGTTGGCTTTGGGTAATCGCAGAATTTTGCATGGCCGTAGCACTTACATCGACCAATAATACTAAGATCAGAAATAGCATAATAAAACTGGTTGAGGATGTCCTCTGTTTTTTTACCCTTTTCCATACCGTTAGTGCCAGGATATTGTAAACGGATTCTCAAATCTGTAGTGTGGAGGTATTTTTGGATATCCTCCTTGAAAAATCCCTCTTCTTCGTCGTAACGAGTCGTAAAGTCAAATAACAATTTTCCACCTCTCTGAGGGGAATTTGCACTGTACTTCTCCGTGCAAAATGCTCTCAAATCGTCCGGTCTCGTTACTGTAGGGTCGTTATCCTTCATATTAAATCTCTGTTCACAATTTGAGGCATAGTATTGCAAAATCTTCCAGTTATGACCCCAATCGCTAGACTTCTCCAACACCATCTTATGAGGACGAGGTGATTCAAAGGTAAACGACAACAACCCAGTCATATCGAAACTCTTATTGAAATTTAATGTTATATTAACTTGTAAACTCTCGCTTGGATAATTCTGATGCCATTTCCACCACGTTTCTGATTGCCACCACGTTTCCATATAGTTAGTTCCCTTATCTACGATATAACCCACGGGATGTCTGTCTTTACTGTCCGAACTGTTACACTTAAAACAACCATTGATCGGCTTCAACCTGCAGTATTTCTCTGGCGGAGTTCCACATGTACTTGTGGCTGTAATCTTTGCCGACGTAAGCTTAGCTATATCCCAGTGACCAGGAATACAAACCTCATCTTTATCTGACTGACTGTTTTTGAAACATTCAGCCTTCACATTCTCGATCACGAGAACAGCAGCTACCAAGACTACAAGGCGAAACATTTCGACTTCGAAAAGTCAACTCTGCGATCGTCGTCCTTCGCTTTCAGCTAAACTCCTTAATTCTTAAAACAGATCTTTCCAAAGAGTAGAGGAATCCTTCTTGGAAGTTTATCAGCTGAATTGTAATTAAAAATTCAAACGGAGTTCAAAAATATGTACGGTTATTAGAGTGCCATACACGCGATATCTCCTCTCTCCATTGGCTGCGTTGTTATGTTGGTCGTCATGGAAACATATCCTTTTAAACCCCAATACGTAACGGCTAAGATCGACCATTAACTTCTTGACATTTAAACAAATACCCAATCATAAGTCTGAAAACCCTATAAACTTATGTGAAGGGAAAAGTTGAAATCTTTAAAACCAAAGTGTTTTTCATAGAAGATGTCACCTGTAAATTTCAACTTAGATTTCTCAAGGCAATGGTACCCGAATGGTTCTTGACAATTATTGTTCTCAATAGCAAAAAATATAATCCCTATTTATTCAAGGTCTAAGAGGACCGTCACACTTCACACTTATAAATACTTCAAAACTGGATTAATAATTTATGCACTAACATTCCATTGCTGAATATTCTTTCAGATGACCGCCACAAGTAGAGACCGGCCAGTAGCCTAAGTGACCCTATAGTTACAAGGCATATAGCGTAATAGGTAAATTAAGAGCCCCAAACGTAAGCCCTATAGGCTAAAAAGCATTCAAAAGGAAGGAAAAAATATAATTTTGGTTTTATGTAACATGTCAAAAAATGGTTGTTGTTGCACAATTATTGAAATGTCGTTCTTTTTAGTAGTTTAAAAAACAACATGGAAGCCGCATGTAAGGAACCGGTCATTATTTACCAGAAGAAGGGGAGGGGGGTGGTTCAAATAGAGGGGAACAGCATTTTTATGCTTCTCAAAGGATGGGGCTAAGAGAGACAAAGGGCACCTTTGGGGGAGGAGTCCAGAAAATTTGTACAAGCGAAAATCAAAATGCACCAGCCCCCCGGTAAATAAGGTCCCCTGAAGTACAGCGATTTTGAGAAGGTTCCTTCCCGGCAAATCCACAGTCCCCTCCCTATAACAGTTTTCGTAGAGAAGTTTTAGTATGAGTGGTAAACGTACGGTACCGTGACTAGTGTTAGAGCAGTTTTAGTATGAGTGGTAAACGTAC
>JANTNT010005017.1:0-13720 GCA_024752375.1 Entacmaea quadricolor | reverse complement strand
AACGCTAATCCATGGCCTTTTATACTTTAAGCGATCGAAATTAATTTCAAAAATAAAGAAAGCAAGCAAATAATCATGATTTAGTTAACCAATCAGGTTAAAGTAACGATTATTATATTTGCGGATACTATTTTATTAGAAAACAAATATTGGTTTAAAGTTCAATTAGTAATTATCAATTAGTTATTTAATTTTGGCCGGGCCGCTTCTCAGAAGGTGGTCACTTGTATCTCAGTAGCAAATTCTTGGTTTTCACCGAGCCGCCATGTTAATTGCTGCACAGCTAACAAAAGATTTCTCATTAGCCTCTATTGTTATGTACATCAACATGGCTGCTATGCCTTTGTCAATTTATTCCACAAGGAATGGGTGAAAAATTACAAGAAAAGATTTTTATATTTATGGTGATTATTTTATTAACATCAGATATTGATTCAAAGTAAGTAGAGTTTTATTAGCTGTTTGTTTTTAATCAGCTTGTGACTTGCTTGTACAAGAGATTTTATTGTCCTTATCTTATCAAGGTATCAGGTGGGGTTAGTTTGAAGCAGTTTGTCCCTAAATGTTTTTTTCGACAATTCAAATAGTTTTTATACACCAAATGCCAATATGGCCGATCGCCAGGGGAGAGTTGCATCAAATCGACGCTACCAAGGATTCACTTCATTCACATCTTCGCTTACCTCTGTCTACAGTTGTTTATTGTGTTCATTCCTTCGAATTTTTCCCGTTGAACACGATAAACAACTGTTCGAAATTACTTATTTAGAGAGCTCTAGCTCATTCTGAATTTGTTTCAGATTAAGCCTAAACTTTTCACAATAAACGCAAGATCAATATATAATCTAAAAATGGCGTGTCAGATTATAAAAATATCTTTCTCAAAAGTTTTAGCTGGATTTATATCAAAAACTACAGAAAACGCAGTATTTTAAGTTTGACAACCCAGAATAGCGGAAGATCTAGATCGAAAGATATCAAAAATTTGAGCCCATTTCGAAGTTTCGAAGTTCATTATCCTCAAACAAAGTGTTTTGATGTTTGTGTGTTGACGTAGCGGAAATTCCGAGTTTCTGGGGAAAAAATTCATGAGTTATGTAAGGTCAAATCTCGCTTCAAGCTTAATTATTTTTTAAATATTAAAATCCTGAAAGTTATAAAAACATGTTCGTAAACCACAATGATTAAGATTTCTGGAAATATATACTTTTGCGGAAGAATTTTTAAAAGCGCTGAACGAGCCGTGAATTCGGGCCCGGGGGTACTCCAGCAGAATTTGGGTGGGGTGTTCCTCTAGGATCCTAAAACGGTTACCCTGTTTACGACAGAAAAACAAATTCTCATACCCTGTTTATGACAAAAGGTATGATTATATGTCCCTGTTTTTGACAAACTCTATACTCTCATCCTGTAGTGCCAATCGCTAAAATTGTACATCTTGAACAAGACACCATAACGAGAGATCTAATAATAGTTCAGGTATCGTTTTTGTGGCAAACAAACAATAGATGAAACTATGGCTGTGACTGTGACTAAGGTTATTTGGAAAATAGGTACCCTGAAAATGATAAAATTAGGAAAAGGATACCCTGTTCATGACAAGAAACTCTAAAAACCACACCCTGTTCAGCGGATCATCCCCGTATAGTCCATATAAGGGAGTACCCCCCGGGCGTAACGGTATCTTTTACACCTCCTGATAACTTAATCCTATCATCACCTAAACAAATATTGGCTCAAGTTACAGTTTTTAATTAGGGACCAAACATTTAGAGGGGGTGGGCTGGTACACTTTTGTTTTCCCTGACATGGTTTTCAATTACTCTTTTTTGTCTGCTATACAGGATATATGGTGACCCCAGTGATGCATGAATGAATGAAATGACATGATCCAGTGTCCCTCTAAATCGCATTGGCTATCCTCCCAGATCTTGTAGTTTTCACCATAATTTAAATATCATCATTTGTACTATTCACTGATCTTCCTCATCTTCTGAATTCAAGCCAATCTCAGTAAGGATATATTCGGTTTTATCTTCTTTCCGCAATAAAATTTGCGAGATCATAGTTGCCGCTATCGACGTCCGCTTCATGTCTCCTCGTATGTACGGAATATAATTTTATTGATTTTTTTTCACGTTCCTGCGACACGTATCTGCTTAATGGCTCCTATCGTGCGAGCACCTTAAAAGTACCTTAATACAACATTGAGAAGCGGCCCGGCCCGCACACAGCTCACGAAACGACACGTGCCTTTTCTTTATAACGTGTGATAAAATAACAGCTGACATCATAGCAAACAGATGTACAAATATGCAAGTATATAAAAAACAAATAAATTAAAGAACTGATATAATTACTAAATGAACTTTGAATCAATGTTTTTCTAATAAAATAATAACCGCAAATATAATAATCGTTACTTTAACCTGATTGGTTTACTAATTATGATTATTTGCTTGCTTTCTTTATTTTTGAAATTAATTTCGATCGCTTAAAGTATAAAAGGCCATGGATTAGCGTTAGGATACAAACCTCGAAAGTACTACTTTAAGGACGTTGAAACTAAACTAAGGCAAGTCATCTAAGTTTGCTTAAGAAGGTAAGTGTAACATATAAAACTAGCGTGTATTAGAAACGTTTTTCAGAGTAGTATACTATGTCTCCAATTTGCAATAAGCTGTTGAACTGGGATCAATCCCCTGCTCTTAAGCCTGGTTTCCGTATGTCGGCCACACGCTTGCGATACGGCCGCAGACTAGCCAGGTTATCTCCGACATGCTTACGAACGGTGTCCCAACAAGTGGAAACCATGTTAGGCCGCCCTATATATACGAACAATTCAACAGGTTCGGTCTAATGTCTCTAATGATACATGTTAAGGAAGGAATGTTATCCATGCAAATGGGAAATGTTTATGGATTAAAGTTATAGATGTAGATTGTAGACAGGATCTACGGTTGAAATGACTTCTTGTCTGAAATTAAAGACTTGAATTAAGCTTTTACCATTTGCAGATATTATTATATGCAAAGGCAGCAACTTCTTCACTTCATGGCCTTTGGTTTGGTCTAAATAAACGGATAAATATTCGCTTGTAAGGATTTATAAGTAGCATCCGCATCATGGAGTGATGGGTGGGTTTGGGTCTACAACTGGCATTCGGTCTTTGAATGAATCGACGAAAAATGGAAGCATGACCGTAAAATGTTTCGCGCAGGGCACAATGTGATATTATGTCAATTATTCTTGTTTCTTTTCGGTTCTTTAAATAGAAAATAACCATGGATGTGTTTGGCCTTGTCGTCTTGTCATGCCTTCTTGTGGTCACTGCTCAGCAGTGTAAAGCATCAATGTTCGCATGCGATGAACCTGGCCAACCAAGCACGGCTTCTACTGGGGCACACACGTACATTTCCGAATATGAAGCTCCATCCGCCACATGTGGAAATAGATGCGAAAACAAGTGTCGACATGATTGGAGCAACTGCAGGGCGTTCCAACACAGGGTTGATAGATACGGCATCCTTAACGGTGGTCGATGGTGCACTTGTAAGGGATTTAGCTCGCACCAGACAACGCAATTCCATGCGGGAACCTTTTACCACAACTGCTACAACCGTTAAATCAAGCCATTTGAGGAAAACAGAAAACCAGTGATTTAGAACCTAAGTGTTATTTTAATGTAAGCGATTAAAACCAACCAAGAATGACACACAGTTGTATTGTGTTTACTTTATGTAATCTAGCTTCTGGTGACATTTTGTGTTAAACTAATATAGACTTTTAAAACCGCGAAAACTTACGCAAAAGTTAGACAAGCCAGGGCGAAGTCAAGGGGCGAAACCGCGGCACTAACGGACGAGAACGCACGGGAAATACCTACTGCGCACGCTCGTAAAGTTACAATCTTAAAAGCCGACTGAAAACTTTAAAAAGAATTGATGTTTCCTGGCGAAATTAAATTGATAAATATTTTAATAAACTTTTGCTCACCGTATCGCATGAAGAAAAGAACAATATGAAGTTATAATATCACTACAAAGCTTGTTTTCGTCAAATTGCCAAACAAATTCAGAAGTGGAAATGTTATCGCCGTTTGCATTGCTACGCGGCCACCCCAGACAAAAGTCGCGACGTATAGTATGGAATAGACTGTAGCAATAAGTAATGGTAGATGCAAAGTCTCTTATTTACTTGACGGAAATTGATAAAAATCATTAATGTCAATCATGCTCTACCATGATTAATCTACTTGCAGCTTACCTTATCTTTATTTAAACTAATAAAGTTTTAGATAAAGTAAATTATTTCAGCGCCTTAGTTTTGTTCATGCCGAATCTTGACGTAACGTAGTTCAGTGTCTTTTTAAAAAGAGTTTTAATTTTTCCAGTTATTGCGCGGTTGGTTTTTTTTCCCCTGTGACAAAAAAAGTTTGCTAAGTCAAGTTGGTAGTTCATGTCAGGGTGCGGAAAGAAATACATTTATATTTTGTAAGCAAACGACATCTCTTTCGTATCTTTATTTAGATTTAACTTTCTAAGCTCAGCGCAGGCCTACCTTTGTTAGTCTTTGTCTTGGTTTGACGCGGTGTCAGTCACGGTTTGTGACTGCTCAATTTTCGACCAGCCAGTATCGATTGTCTTAAATCAAGAAAACCGTGACTGTCTTATTTTAAGTATAGACCAATCTCTTCCGCAGAGCCCCCATTACTCTTGGCCTGCGACCATAAACGAGAGGCTCTGGTAATTTTCATTATCTCGCCAAATATGATTGGCTGATTCAACTTGAAACTGCTCATGCGCGTTATAATGGAAGTACATTTCCACCAATGGGCAAAGCTGTTGAAGGTAGTTGTAGAGAAGATCAAAGGAGCCGCTTGAAACAGGAACTTCAGAAATAATTTCTGGTGAACTTCTGGGAGAAGAAGAGCATGCGCAAACACCGACTTTTTATACTTGTTCACTTTACGGCCAGTGCCTTCACGAAAGTTCGTACGAAAGTAAAAAGACATTCGTTCAAGATTATTATTTTACTATTTTCTAGCCTGTCAGGGGTGACGGACTGAGTGACGAAACATAAGCTACCATAATTAGTGATATATATGACTGAATACTTCTCTTAACAAACAACCTCCTTCAGTATCCGACCATCTTTCTTTGATTGCTCGTAGAGAACATTATCTGCCGCTATTAGCAACGCCATAAATCATTGCCCCACCAGCATTTATTCCATTTTAAACAGCGATGCTCACTTCCTGTTGGGAATAAAACAACCGAGCATAAACCGATACCTCAAAAATGAACAGTAAGAAAACTAGGCGGAACTTAGCCTGGTACAGTTTAAATTGCATTTTTGTTGTTTGCAGATTTCACAGGGTTTACACAATCACTACATATGCCAATATATATCATGCGAAGCAACGAGAAAATCGCTATCATTTAATTGTTAAATAATCCGCGCAAGAAGGCGACTCGGTATTTTTTGTGATTCATATGCGCGCGCGATCAAGGGTCCATCTCTGCGCCTCTGTATAGCTTGTGATTAAATCGCTTATTTGACAGACACAAAACACGGCATTCAAATACCGAACCTTTCACGTAACGCTATGTGCATCGTTTGACACCGTTACGAATAATTGATAAACCATTTGAGGCCAAGGTATGTATTTGCGAGCCTTGATAGACCAATCAAAAAAGATTTCGTTCAACCAAATCAAGGCGTGACAGATATACGAATGTTTTTGCAATGAGCTCAATATAAACAAGTACAGAGCAGCAGCGCGTAAATTTAGGAATGTAGTTCGATTTGAATTGAATGTATACAAGATTTGGAAGACATAATAGGAAATCACTATTGTATTATTAAAAATTGCTTTGACTGTATTGTTCGATAAGAAGTAATTGGCAATGCTAAGGGTCTATAGGGTGTGTATAGAATTCATAATATACACATTGGATTGAAAAAATACCTTGATTCTGGGAACAAATTTACCAGTAATAGTGTAATTTATGGTCGAAGGGCTAATAATTGATTGAAAATTGTTCTGTAAAAACAGAATTCTTGTTAAATTGACAATTTAAAGGTCTTATAATTGATACCAGAATATTCCGGGGTCACGCTACAACTCAGTAACGATCCTCCAAGGTCGGATGGCTTTGGTCAGTTTTGAGTAATCCCATTGTTCTGTTTGAAGACACCGATTCCGCACTGCTTCGAGCATGGTTTGAATAGCAAGACTTTCGGATCGTTTGAAAAATGCTCGCGTTTCGTTTTCCTTCTATAAAAAGAAAGGTATGTTAAAAGTAAAAGATGTTCCCAGTGGGGGAGGGAAAGGGCCGTTTTGCCATCACGTGACAAATAACTAAACGAAGTCGTTCATGAATTAAAAATTTGGCGGCCATTTGTTTGTCGTGAAGGTAAACTATCAAGATACAGAGAAATTACTGAACAAGGGGCTCTAACACCATGTTTTCTTTTAAGAAGAAGGACAAAGACAGGACAGAGACCAAGGAAGAGAAGCGTGAAAGAAGGAAAAGAGAGAAAGCAGAGAAAGAATACCGTAAACAAGAGAAGAAGGCTCAAAGTCATGCACAACCTGACCCGGCCATTGCAGACATTATAGCGGGGAGTGCAGGAGAGGACGAGAAAAAAGGTACGAGATTTAGCTTTAGAAAGCGAAAATACGACGTAGAGCACGAATACGACGAAGCAAGGCCTTCAGATTCTAATGAAAGATCGGAATTAGAAATTCGACAGAGTTATCACTCTGGGAGCAGTGATGGTAGTTTAGGTCCTTCCCAAAGACATGGGTCACCCAGAGAGAGTACTAAAAATAAATCTACTTATGGCTACGAAGAGAGCCACTACGATGAGACAAACTATAATGGAGTCTATACTGATGGTCCAAACCGTGGACAAGACGATCGACAACCTGTTCCTGCTCCAAGAAAACATAAAACATCGAGTTTAGAAATTAAGCTCAATAAAGGTGAGAGTAACAGCGATCAGCGAGACGGTAGCGATAGTGACCGCGAAAGACCCGTTGCTACAGAACAGTCCAATCGACATAGAATGGAAAGAAAGGAGGATCGACATAGTATTTCGAAGTCTCATGTTTTACCTCCTGGTGGTAGAACTATTGCGCTTTCGGGAACTCCAAAAGGAGATAAGCAAAATTCTGAATCTGTAGCGCCTCCTAAACCACCTCGAGTTGTAAAGGCCGATAATAGTGGAATGGTCGAACTTAAACTCGTAAATGCTGGAAGAAACAGGCCTTCGTTTAAAACGTCTAACGAACAAAGAGAAGTTGTAACTACTTCGACTGTTAGTAATAATTATTCTTCTCCAGCGTTGGAGGATTTTATGGATGCAAGCATGGAAGAGAAACCAATTCAGATGGATAATGTACAAAAATTAGAATCGTCTAACGATATAACAATCGATGTTACTTCTCCTAGTGAGAAGACTTTTGATAATCTCGGTGTTGACTTCTCTTTACCTGAGGTAGTACCTGCATCTCCTGGAGTACCTCGAGTTATTAAAATACAGAGGCGAATGAGTGGAGACTTTGGGTTTGCATTGAGGAGAGGTACTTCAAGTGGTAGTGATAAGACGGTGCATTTTGTAGAACCAGTCGGTCCAAACACTGTTGCAGGGATTCTCCCTGGCGATCGCTTGATCGAAGTCAATGGAGAAAATGTAGAAGATATGGATAGAGAGAAAATAATAGAAATGATTGCAATGTCAGGGAATGAGGTTGTTATTAAAGTAGTGCCTGTGTCGGAGCTATCTGAACTGAGTGTACGTAGTGGGCTAGATGGATCAACTGTGCAATTAGACGAATCGAACCTCAAAGCTGGGACTCTACAACGCAGTGGAAGTAAGAGAATGAAGAAAAAGGTATGTTAGCTTGTTAAGAAAACAAGTGCCTTACTGAAAATCATTCTACTTTACGGGAAACGGGCGCATATTGTGCTGCAAGCCAGCACGAAATGCTCTTAAGTGAATGAATTTCAGTAATCACTCTGTATATTTGATGGGTTCACGAATCTACTAGAAACTAAAAGTAAATATCCCTTTCTCCCTTTACTGCTGGGCCATTTTAAGAATCTTAACTTGTATGACACTATAAGCCACAAAGCTATTTCTTTAGCAATTGTTTCATTAAAATTGTCTTTAGAACTGTTTCAATGACATAATATTGGTGCTCGCTCTAGCTTGTAAATCTATTATCAGGGCTATAGATTCCATAATGCTTTAACAATACTTCTAGAATGCATCGTTGAGTGTGAAATATGATAAACAGTTCGAATATTGCTGGATTGGAGTTAAAACATCAAGAATGTTTTATTTAGGATGACTTTTTAGCACGTAAACAAGGATTGTTTTGGTCCTTGTGCCAAAATATCAAAACATAGATTTTTTTTTCACAACTTAGTTTTAACCCTCCTTAAAAATGAACTTGTAATCTGAACATGATGAAATAATCTTGTGTTGAACGATTTCTGTTTTCATCATAAATACTTCTACCAAACATAAAAGTGAACTTTGTTATTTGTTTTTGGAATTTTTCTGTGTTTGTGCTCATCTTGTCCTTCAAATTCATTGTTAATGCTTCAGAACCTGAGATGCTTATGATTCCAACATTTTTGGCCTCCAACAAGTACAAGAGTTTTATGATACGCAGTCTCATTGTGATGTCGTAAAAATATTTTGTTAATTTGATAAGAGTATGTTGTGTCAGATCCCAAATAATGTCATAGAAAAGTTCATGACCTCCAATATTTTCATGCCTTTGTTATATGCTATTATCTGCTCCATATTTCTGTTATTCTAAGTGTACATTAATGACAACACAGTGAAATACTTGGCACCTTTATTAATCATCTTAAAAGTTAAAGATATAGCATTATTTGGTCAGTAGTTTTATGATTAAAGATATTTTCTATGGAATTTATGCACTTGAAGAGCTCTGTTAATGGCATTATGCCTTGACAGCATTGTGCATAAATGAACCTTTTACAACATGCTGTGTGCTGGATGCAAAACATTCCATTCAAGCACTATCGCCCTTTTACAGTATTTCCATAACTATGTTGCTAAATTTCTTGATCTCATACCTTGGAGCCAAGTTTTATATACAAAAACATCAAATTTTGACATTTTTAAAATATGGTAATGCCTTTGACATCTCTCAGTTATTAATAAATTCTCTTTGAGGTTTTTCAATTATTCTAAATTCAGAGTGGCGAGCAGTAATTGAGAGAGTATACTATTTTTCACACGAGTAGGGACCACTACTTTTTGTTGTCATTCTCTTATATTTAAAATCTGAAATCAATAAAGCATTTTACACTGTAATAACTAGTTTACAACAACTGACCTGTTTATTTTAGAAGATAAACAGAGGAATAAAAAAGTTGACTTAATTAGGTGCTAGCTCCTTAATTCATGTACATAATTTTTGAGCTGCTATTCATCTGTTGGCTGAATACCAATGTTTTTCTTATGATAAAAGTTGTGCTTCTCTAATCTTAATCCTCTTATAATTAAGAATGTATTTATCTTTGAAATACACTGTACATGTATAGATCTGTAGCTAAAAATAATATTAAACTAATACAGTTTTTGTTTCTTGAAAAAAATTCATATATTTTAAAAATTATTCTATAAAAGTTCTAAAATTTCAGAGATTCATTGTTTTTTAAAGCATTGATATTCAAACCATAGTATTTTTGTTTATAAATATAAAAGTGCTTGGTATATTAAGTCACAGTTGGTGTAGATTACTTCTGCACTTGAAGCACATGTCTTGAATTCCTGACAGCTCTGCTAACAGCTGGTCTGTGGCATTCCATGTTATAAAAAAATTAATAATTTCTTGAATAAATTTAGACTACAAAACATTTCCTTGTTCTTTGGCAAAATGGGACAACTTTTCCCTACAACTGTCACATGCAATTTGCTGACGCCATGACTAATTGTGGTTTTAAAACATGTTAAAAATGTTCCATTTTTTACATACACAATAGTTGTAAGCAAATTGTGGGGTGTTGTGAGCATAGTGCCAGCATCTTACATATGACAGTTGTAGGGAAAAGCTGTACCATGTAAAATGAATCTTTAGCAAACTTGTTCTGACTTTTATTCTTATTTGAACAATGTTTATAAAGTGGTTAAAAAAATTATTTGTTTGGGTTTAGTAGGAACCATGAACAGTTATCTTAGAGTAAGACTAAGCTATCATATTTTATTTCCTTTTAGATAAATCTACAGGTGATTATAGAGTTTTGCCAATATTCACTTCACCACCAGTGAATAATTATTAATTATTATACTCCATTTCATTGGAGAAGATTTTATTTTTAATTAAGAAATGCCATACTTTATATAAATGAAATTGTGTAGTCTAGTATCTGAGTATTTTTTATTTATAATCAGCTGATTTGCTGACACATAATTTACAGTGCGTTTCACCTAACTTTTGACGAGTGGGTTCCCAAGTTCGTTCCCAAGTTCGTTCCCAAGTTCGTTCCCAAGTTTGTTCCCATGTTCAAGCTGTACTTTGGAAGTTCACAATTAACTTTATTGGTGAACTTCAAACTTACATCTCATGAAAAATTGGTAACTCAAAAGAATTGAGGTTTGATTTTGAGCAACAGCAATAAAAGATTAACTGCCGAGCAGCTTAAGGCATGGTTGTCAACTTTCTAAAATAATATATCCAAGTATAATAAATATTAGTATAAACCTACTAATGGTCTATCACCAATCCTGCATTCTGATTGGCTACTCTACTAGAGGACTATTTTGTGATAGCCTACTAATAGCGAAATGTCCCAGTTTTTGAGGAAAATAAATTATTTAAACTCATTTAAAATTGTTTATAACCATTTATTTTACCGATTAGTAGGTTTATATTAAAACAGTTAGACCCCTCGGCCTCATGGACTACGAATCAAATAGCCCATTCGGCCTTATGGCCTCATGGGCTATTGACTCATAGTCCATTCCTCCTTGAGGTCTAATTGCTATATATCCTCAATTCTATTCAATTACTGAAATTTTGTGAAATTGTGAAATTGTGCCAAGCTACATGTAGAAGATTTGAGACAGAAATAAAGTTATTATTATTATTATTATTATTATTATTATTATTATTATTATTATAAAATAAAATAAAATAAATTAATTAATTAAATTGATCAAATTGGTTGTGAACTTCTGAAGTACAACTTGAACTTTGGAACTTGTTAACAAACTTCTGAACTCACTCTTCAAAAGTAATGTGAAATTGTGATGTTACTGGTAAGTCAAAACAAACTGAATGTTATTGTTCAATAAATTTACTCAGAAATGAATTTCAAAAACATTTATATATTTTTATTTCTAGCCATATTACACAATCTGTACAATATAAACTTTTTTAAATTCGCTCCTTTTTCCCATATATCAAACTTAAACAAAATATGTACATCTTGATATGACATTTCAAAAATTCATGAATAATTAATGAGGACAAAACAAAAAAAATCAATACCGTGACGAGTGTGTTGATACAGTGATCAAACACTTACATAAAATTAGCCATTGAACTTTAGCTTTGAATTTCTCCACAGATTATTAATAAATTTATTAATAAGCTCTATCAAACACTTGAAAGAATGTTTGATCACTGTATCAAAACACCTTGAAGTCAGTTAAAAAAACTCTGCTTCACCTCATTTTTTCAACCCCTTCTTGGTGTTTTGATACAGTGATCAAACACTCTTTCTTGTGTTTGATATATTACATAATCGTTAATGCTTTCATTTCTTGGCCTTAGTTGTTATTTCAAGTGTTTTATTTTCCTGGTCATTGACAGTTGCCCTTCATTTGTTTTCTCTAGACATTTTAAAAAATTGTTGTTTACATTTAAGGAAACATGATGACATGGAGCCTCATTTCAATGTAATTTTTTGAAGAGTGTAAGCTGCAAAAAAGTATTTATTTTTTTAATCTTTGTGTTCCTTCTGGTTCTTTGACCTTATTTTATAACTCAGTCTACTATTTTTCTTTTTATTATTGATCTTTAGTTTAATTAAGTTAAGGCACATACTGTCTGAAATTGAGACACCTTTGCAATGAAGTACTTGTTACATAATAGAAAAGCCTTTACAGGTAAGAACAGATTGAAACAGAATCAATAGGAGGTCAAGCGATCCTGAGGTTTTATCTGTGTTTCAAGCTTTGCTTATCTCTGCTCAACAGTTATCTAGATAATTATAGGATGAGATTTACAATGAATTTTTTTATGAAAATGAATATAAGTTTCAACAGTCCTAAGATTAAAAATTGTTGTAAAATTATAAAGAGCAAGAAATTGAAAATGAGGGCAAAGATGTTGTCAAGAGTGTTGGTTTTTGAGGGTAAAATCTGAAATTTCCTGTCAATGAGATAAGAATAAGCTGCTTTATCTTAAAAGGTCTGTTACTTACTGTAGGTGTTGAATTACAAACTGTCTGTATTTTATGCAAATATAAGCTCAAGCTGAAGAAGTTATGAGTAGATGTATACATACATGTATGTAAGTCATAATATAGAACCTGTTGTTTTAGTAATAGTATTAGGGCTTATTTATTTATTGGATATTATTACTACAGAGGGTTTAAGGTCACAGGCTACTGGCAGTATTCCCTGGATAGTTAACCTTATACTGCCGGCTATTTTGTGATGAACAGTCTCAATAAATAATTAAAAATGGTGGTATTGCACAGCCCTCTACATATTAGACCCATCCGCCTTCTCCAAATATTATTGAACCCTCTGTTACTGACAGTTAAATTTCACAGCTCAAAACAAGATTATAATTTATTGCACAAAAATAATAATTAAAAAATAAATACATGTACATGTAGCTTGGAATTTACTATAAAAGACATAGATTTTCAATTTCAAAATATGAAATTCTTCTTTCTGAACTTGCCCCTGAAAATTCAGTGTAAAAATTCACCAGCATGGTAATTAAAATTTCAATAAGCCATCCCCAAAATTAAAAGGCCCTCTATATTTTTCAGAAATTTACGGGTCACCCCTTAAAATCATTATTCCCCCTGTCATGAATGAACCATTCCCTGGTAACATCTTTCATAGCCATAATCTTAGACTTAACCTATTTCAAAATCCAACACTTTTGACGTTCTTTTACATTAAGTGAATGGTAAAATTGCATTTTTAGGTGATGCTGTAGACTTTTAAATTATATTTTATTTATTCATTTATTTGTGTACATTCAATATTAAATTCAATTTTAAGAAAAACATGATGCTCGTTAGTTTTACAGACATGTTTCAGAAGTTACTACTACATTGGAACCTCTCTAAACCAGACACCCTTTGTACCAGTTCAAATGTCCAGTTTAGAGGAACCGTTTAGAGGGGTGCCCAGTGTAGTGAGGTTTGTCCAATAAGGCAATGTTATAGTGTATAATTGTATACCATTACATACTAAACCAGACACCCTTAGGACGGGATCTAATCTCTGGTTTAGAGGTAGTGAGGTTTTTCCCATTAGGCAGTGTTATATTGTATATTGTTATAATAATAATAATAATAATAATGATAATGATAATGGAAACTTTATTTACTTTTGAATACAGTTGTAAATCTCACTATGTATAGGCAATAAACAACTGGCTACTTGAAATGATACATAAGCAATAAGTGATTAAAAACTAAAA
>JANTNT010004906.1:0-13724 GCA_024752375.1 Entacmaea quadricolor | reverse complement strand
GAAAATTAGAGGTAAAGCAAAAGCACCAACGCTATATAGTGGCTGTGAATTAAATGCAATTTCTTTCTTTTTTTTTTGTCAAAGAAACACAAAAAAATTACTCCTTAAAAATTGTTTTTTGGTCCTTAAAAACTCCTTGAAAAGTTCTTAAATTTTGTTTACTCACCCCAGCACGAACCCTGGTCTATATCTAACAATGTAATACATTCTGATAAACTATTAAATTCACATCTAGCATTTCAAAATTTTTCTTTCAGTTTGTCATTAGGATTAAAAAATGACAATGACACAAAGAGCAATTCTTCCAGGTAATTATTTTCTGCATGATATAAGATGTCATCCTGATATAAAGACATAAAATGAGCTGATTTTATCTCACCTTTGCTCAGAGACTTCTCTTGAAGTGCTTAAGTTTTCTTTTCTCCACAAAACCATTCTAAATTCCAGTTCAACCAGGAGTTCATAACCTTAAGTTTTTACATCTGCCTTTTACTATGCTTTGTGCTACAGTACACTTGTAAATCAGTTTCTCTAGTACAGAACATTAACATACTTTGGATTCTCTTTTCTAACAGGCAAACAAGAGATAATAGTTTACTCCTTATCAAATTCCTCTGTGGTGTTTTAGAAAAAGACTTCCTTGCTGTAAAAGAGAAAAGGTAAGTAGGAAATATAAGTTAATAAATTATTAGGGCATGAATGCCCAGGCCATAATTTTGAAGGACTTTCAAAGGAATGGTTATAGAGAGCACACATGTCTGGTCACCCCCTTCCCACTCTTCTTGTTAAAATGAAATCTCTTTTTTGTATACATGTACTTTCAAGCTTTTTCTTTATGTTTTTGTTACTTAGGGAATATTCAGGAAGGAAGTACCACCACAAAGAATCATTAATATGGAACATTATCTGGTCAGATGAACCAGGTGCAACAGTCAACTGCACATTGCGACAGCTATTTAAACTATTATGGATAAGTGCCAATCAATCTCAAGAAGACACCACAAAGATTCCCATCCTTCTGGCACTTCAGGGTCTCGTTACCATGGTAGCAGCATGTTTTGAAATTGTAGATCAATCAACTTTAAGCCCTTCTGA
This sequence comes from Entacmaea quadricolor, assembly GCA_024752375.1. NCBI lineage: Eukaryota > Metazoa > Cnidaria > Anthozoa > Actiniaria > Actiniidae > Entacmaea > Entacmaea quadricolor. The sequence goes on along the minus strand of JANTNT010004906.1, from coordinate 12,629 downwards.
AGGTACTAATACCTGTGGTGTTAAGGTTGGATCAAGAATGGTGTCCCTGGCTACAGAAATGGTTCTAACATGTGGCAGGTCCCATGAACATGAGGGTGGTTTGAGGATGTTGTTGGAGAGTTGCTGTCCTGCTTGGCTTAAGATGCAAATTCTTGATATTATGATGCATTCTTATGACGACTGTCTTGTTCCTCAAGAAAGCAAACATCTCTTGGCCAAAGGACTTTGTATGGAGAAAATAGTAAGCCAATACATGTATATGATATAAACTATGTGACAATATGCATAAAATGAGATAAATTTTCTACATCCGACAGCACTTCACAATCATGATAATCTAGAAGCAAGAATGGCTTGGTTGGTTGGTCTGAGTTGGATTCTTAACAACCTCACACACTTTTTCAACTTCATTCTAATCCATGTACAGTAGCTTAAGCTTTAAATTCCCTTAAAACTGAGTGCCGATGCAGAGAGAGAGGGGTAAGGTGTGCACTATGGGCTTCCTGGGATACAAGCTTTCTATCTGAAGAAACTAAGGACATTAAATAAAATGACTTTACCTTAGCTTGGATAAATTCTCAAATTATTTCTTATTGTTGAAGTGACTATTATTCTTTGTTTTAGGTCAACTGTTACTTCTTCCTTCTTCCTGTAGTGAGTTCTAACAATGTAGAAAACTCAAGTTCTGAATCTGACACTATCCTGAACAAAGACACCACAAGACCTACAGCATTGAGGTTGATAACATAAGCATTTTCTACTATTATATGCCAATTATGGTTAGCTATAGTTCATTGAGTGCAGCTTATGCTCCAGCAAATCTTTTGAGATAGAGAGAACAAAGTGGAAAATCTTTAGTGATTTATCAACTGATAAATTCTAGATGGCTCAACCACCAGAGTAGTGTGATAACCTCTGGTGTCCAGGGTACTGTGTGGTCAGTTAGGTTCTTAACTCTGAGTTGTGTGACCTCTATCCTAATTTCAAGTAAACATTCCCATAATTATGGCTCATACAATATGTATACATATTTCTTATTACAGAGACTCCAATAATTATAATAAATCAGAAGATGTACACAAAGACCCAGAAAAACTGAAGAAATTGTTGGTCAATAAAAGAAATATTCGTGGTGAGTTTCACTGACCTTCCATTCACACCCAAACACAATGCTATGAAAAGTAAGACAAGGTATATACAGGTAGTTGACCATTAACTTGTCATTCAAAATGGAGGATAGGTGCCATGTAGCAATAGCAACAGCAACTGGCAAGGCAAGCAAAGGGGTAACCATGGCAACCAAGCCAACGAACAGGTCAACCTCGGCACCTGTCACACTGATAAAACAGTGGAATACCATACTTCCCTCATCCAACCAGAGGAGGGTGGGTGGGGCAAAAGGTAAAGGGCAAACAGCAATATGGCGACTGTCTTGTGCCCCGATGGAGCAAAACTTTTGATTGGGGAAACCAGGTGATGAAGTGATCAAAGCAATCCACAAGTGAAGCAATCCCCACCAGCAGTCATGAAGGCAATGCACCACTGTAGTATTGAGCAATCCTAAGGCAAGCCAGCAATGAACTGGTGAAGGCAACAGGCAAACAGCAATATGGCAAGAGCAACCATGAGACAACAAGTTGATAATGTGCATGTGTTACCAAAAACATACTGCTGGACAGAACAACACTTCAAGTTAACTTTGCTTAAATATTAACCCTATTATAAAAAAATTAAAAAATGTGGAGTAATAAAAAATATTAATTCATTATAGGGGAAACACCAATGCATAAAGCAGCCATCAAGAATGAACCAGCTAAAATTAAAGAGCTGATTGAGGCTGGTGCTGATGTTAATCTAACTGATCATGCAGGTTGGACTCCTTTACATGAGGCCTGTAACCATGGTAACCTGGCATGTGTAGAAGAAATACTTAAAGTACGTCCACTGGTCTATGAATCTACTAAGAATGAAGGTAATAAACAGAATGATATAATTGTCTATGTATTTCATATAGCAATCTATATCATTCATTCATTCCATTCATCCTCTCCTTTCATTTGTTTTTCTCTGTAGGAATGCCAGGCTTGTACATTCTTGCATCACCATCATGTGGAACAACACCATTACATGATGCAGTAGCCAATAACCATAAGGATGTTGCAAAGCTCTTATTGGAAGCTGGAGGTAAGACATCCAGTTGTATTCCTGTAATTAGTTAGGCTACATGCTAAACTTTGTATAGTAGACATCAAGTACCAAACTGCTGCCCAGTTAAAGGTACATTGTAGCTAAGTGGTTGAGCATTCTTCTGTTGTGTGGAGATCATTTTCAAGTACCAATTGGACCTGGCTACAACTGAGAAGGTGCTGTCTTTGTAAAAAAGAATATTTTCAAATGGTTAAAATTGTTAGATCTTCAAGACTCTAAGATAAGGACTTTAAAAAACTGTAGGCCCTGTCACTTATCCCTTTCATAACCTGTATATGGAAAACATTAAGAACCTGTTGCATTGTTCATGTAAGACTAGGGGATTGTCTCCTGGTTCAACAGCCTATTTCAATTGGAGGTATAATGTACTAACATACTAATTAATGGTTGTAAGCTGTGCAGCTGCCAATGGTGCCTTAATATGCAACCAAATAAGTCCTCTACTGATGATCATGCAAAGCACATCAAAACCTTTATATGAAATGTGTTTTATAAGCACCCTAGGGTGCTTATTATCATTTATTAAAATGCCAAAAGCTGTCACTGACAACATTTTAAATCACTTCCAATAGGACTGCCATTACTACAAGCCAAGAATGCAGATGGGCTGACACCACAAGATCTGACAGTCAGTGAACCATTAAGAACATACCTGAAGACTACACTAAGGAATCTTCTAAACAAAACTATCCACGGCACCTCAGGCAAAACCAGTCAGAGAGGAGAACATCCATCATCTGTCCCATCTGATAATGACTACTTAAAGGTTTTAGGGAAAAAAGGTCATCGAAACACCAGATACATACCATCAGAGAACTGCCATGTTTTTCTCTTGTTGTTATCTCAACTTGTACAGAGTTATGTGAGGCTGCATAACCTTGGTGCTGTATATGGACACAATATAGATAATGATAGTATCGGTGAAGACAACTCACAGGATTCAATGGATGCTTGCGTTATGTTGGCTTTTCATTGTCATGTGGAGAAACTGAAGTCACATCTGCTTAAGGTTACTTCAGGATTTCAACTTAGTCCTTTATGTAAATCTCGATTAGAAAGTATGAAATATATATGAAGAATATTTGTTATATATTTCATAATTTGTATTACCAGTGGATATTATTGGTAAAAATGAGAAATTATATTGTGGTGCAAATTTTGAAGAAAAAAACAAGTTTTTCATACATTTGAAAATTCAAAATGTTTTATCTTAAATTGTAGCAGGCAAATCTACATATATTTCCATATAAAATTATTTGAAAAAACAAAAGCAGCAATTGTCTAAGGCAAAAATTAAAAGAATTTTAGGAAAATCAAATGTTAAAGTTTTTATGGTTGTCTATATAATATTATTGACCGTAAATATAAGTTCTGTTATCTGTTGTTACACTATTCAATATACAAAGATGTACATGAGAAAAGTAAAGATATTGGATATTTATCATCATACCATCTATTTATTGGCCGTATGTGAAAGTTGTTGACAGGCATACTATTAAATATGTAATAAGGTACCTATTAATAAATAGTTTTAAACACGACTAGCTGTCTTGGTTTCAAAAGGATGCACACAGGGCTTCAAACAATGGCTGGTCACCAGTCAATGACATGCTCCTAACTAGAGGAATTGCTCATCCATATCTCAACAGTAAAACATTTATAGTCATGCATCAATAACTACATGTGGTTTACTGTGGAGAATGGATGAGCAATTCCTGTATTTAGGAAAACTGCAGTCAATTTCTGGCCAAATATGATACTTGACCAGTCAAATACCTTTGTGAATGGTCCTATTGACTGTTTCATTTCTGTTTAGAAACAATATTTGCCTTCCCCCCTTTTTTTCTCAAAAATTGTCCTATATTATAACTTGGCTTGCCTGTGAGGTCATTAGTCATTGCTTAGGGAGCCTTATTCATTTCATGCAAAAGAAATCACAAGAGTTTTGGATACCTGTTTGCACGTTTACATTTGTGGATTGGGTGAGAGCTTCACCATCTTTTTGACCGTTAGTTTTGATCGGTGAAAAAACTGTCTACTTTAATTTTTAACAACACAATATAATATCAAAAATATACAGCATACCACAAAAGCTTGTGGAATAACTTGACCCAAACAATCCCAAATGAGTGCACAGGTATCTCCTCACTGTTTTTAAAAATATGTGCGTGCAATGAAATAAACCTTGATATAATGCTCCCTCTGGCTTTAATTTTGCATTTACTTTAAAAGGCGACTTGCACTATAGGTCACAAGACCCTACCTTCCTTAAACCAAGCAGGTGTCAAAATAATCTCGAAATGAAAAGAGCTTCTCAATATTAGTAAGAAGGCAAAGTTTTAGCAGATAATTTTTAACAGAAGAAATAGCATTAAAAAGAAAATAGATTATTTTATAAGGATTTGTATGGGAAAATGTACTGGCTTGCTATCCATCTCATTTTCCCATAGAAATCCCTATAAAATAATATATTTTGTATTTATAATGCAATTTCTCTTGTGTCTTATTTTATGAGCCAAAACTTCGCGTTCTTACTAATTTCAAGCTGCTCTTTTCATTTCTGGAGTTTATTTTGACACTGCTGTTTTCCTGCTTGATTTATGGGAGGTAGGGCACGTGCAAGTCGCCTAAAGCTTGCAGTGCATTCTGGTATAGAGTAAAAGTACATTGTATCCGGTTTTCAAACCAGTTATGCAGATCATCAACATGGCGTTGATTGCTGAACACTACCGGGATCTCTTCACTTACAAAAATATCCCTTTTTCGTTAGTAAAAAATGGATTTTGAAAAAGAAATTGTTATTATGAAGGTATATTTGGAAGTATATGTGGCTGTTGTTTAACTAAGTTGAAAAAGGAGGCCACGCGATGTCGAGGAGGACGAGGGAGAAGAGATCTAAACATGGCAGCAGTCAAAAAAGAACACAAGACGATTTGTTCGTTTTTGGATACGCTAGTAAACTGTTCAGAGACGATAAGATAGCAGGATTTCACGAAGAAGGCAGGCATCTTATTCCTTGGCAAGGAGATGACAGTCTTCTTATAGACAGGTCTGTTGTAAGAAGATTGTATATTTTTATACAACATTGAAAAATAAAATTGTTTGAAACGATGGACAGTATTTTGTGTAAAATAATTCTTTCTAGGAATATTGGAATCCTATTTATACGCTGATGTCGTTCAGCAATGTATAAACGAACTTCTGTTGAGCAAATCAACAGATATCTTCTGTTTTCAGCCATAAACTTTCATTGAAATACTAAATGAAAGACAGATTCAAGAAAGATTTGAAAAGCATAGCACTCTGTTGGTGCTATAACTCAGTAATTGCGCTATTTCAGTTTTTGCCTATCTTATGATAAGATATAGGTAAGTATGTGGTTATGTAGGAATATGGATTAGCAGACAAGATTGAAGCCTCTGGATCCCTTCACTGTATTTGTGAGTATGAAAACATCTAGATGTACTGTACCAAGACATTTTTTTGTGGTTTTCTTTCACGTTTTGGGTACAATATTTTTTTTTATAAGTGAAACCTTTGATTTAATAAGTTAAAGGTTTAGTCACTACTAAATGCTATTTGTCATTAATCAGTCAATGTTGATAATTTGGCACAAGGCAAAAGAAATGTTGGATTTTCTCTTCATTTTTCCTTTGCAATGATTCCAAATAGAATCTAAAGACAAAGACATGGCAGCCATTTTGTTAACAAAAGAAACCTATGAGAAATCTTTCGTTAATGCCTTCCAACAATACTGCTATGACATAATGTAAGTGACAGACTGTCACATAGCATTATGACAAATAGTTTTAGTATGGTGATTTCTCAAGAGTTTCACTCATCTGTCCATTTCAAGTATTTTAGCTCAGAATTGGTTGCTCTTCCTTTCAAAAACAGTAGCCTGATTTCCAGCCATGATGTTGTGCTTTTAACATATGTATCTAGAAATCAAGCTTGTGAGGGCTGTGTGCTCATTTCTGAGATGAATGTCTTGTGCAGATAGATGAGTTAATTGGAAATTCTGCTTGATATGTTGTACTCAAAAACATAGTTCCAGTTCACTATACAAACAGTCTTATGCTATTTTGTTAACATACCTTTCTTTCAATTTCTTGCTTCCTAATAAAGGTATGACTGTCGTCTTCTCTTCACTGAGAAATCTCAGTTTGAGTTCAAGCCAGGTGCTCTCTCTTACAGTCTTTCACCAGAAGAAGATAGAATTGAAAGGCTGTGTGATGAAGAGAGATACCTGGAACTAAGTACTAACTTGGAAGAACATGATATAGAGCAAGGTGATGATGATGATGATAATAATAATAATAATAATAATTTTATTTATACAGGTAGGCTTTCAATCCTGGGATTTCTTGCTTCACCAGTAAAACTTTAGAGGACATGCTCAATTAATTAAGCATCTTATTATATTCCCCAAGAAATAAAAAATAGGAAAATGATATGCTCAAACAGGATGGGACTTGTACCACAGCTCATTTCATCATTTCATCTGTGTAAAATTATGCAAGTTTGGTTTTTGGGTTTATTTTTTTACAACTTTTGTTTTGTCAACAGAGGAAGAAATGAAGCGATTCAAAGAAGCCATTTCAGAAGATGGTGCCTATTCCGCCATAGGGTTTAGTTATGAAAACAATGGCCAGGAGAGCCCAGTGGAAAACAAGCCTACGATGGAAAGTACATGGAATCAACCCCAAGGTACTGTATACCAAGAATAACTTTTATGATTTTGTTTAAAGAAAGGTTAAAGGTAAAAATTCATTTCATTTAATATCAGTAATTACTTCAGCTACAAGGCTGGTATCCCAGGAAGCTGACACAAGTGCACACTTTATCCCCCTCTCTCTCCATCAGTGTTCCATTTTAAGGGTCTTTACAGATTAGAGGGATTAGATTGGGTCACTGAGGTTCAAACTGTGTACTCCTTGCATAGAAGGCAGTGTGCTAACCAACCAAGCCAGACCAGTTTCTAGAAAGTGGTGCTTTCTAGAAACTGGTGGCTTTGAAAGATTACTGTTAATGTTTGTATTTTACAGTTACAGAGCCTGCACCTTTACCAGTTATTGAAAAGTTTATTGCTCCAGAAGAGCTGGAAGTTCCTGATGGCATGGAAATAGTAAGTGCAATATGTAATGTTCTCTTGCTGCACCCTATAATAAGCAGAGATTGTCCTTTTTGTAATTCAGATTCATAATTATTAGGACAAAGATCATTTTCAAGTGACATCATCACTGTCATGTTGGTGTACCTCTGCCAAAGCATTCCTCATTAGCTTCTCTTGTTACACGAGGTACATCAGCATAGCAGCCATCATTATTTAATTCTCCAGGGAGAAATTGAAAATGATTTATAACATAGCCAGGGTTGGAAATTAAATTTTTAACTAGCTAGCTAAAAAATGCTTGTGGCCTTGAAATCTACCATCAAAATGAAGCGTCATATATTGTATGTTTTATGTAAATTGATGGGCACAAGGCAAATATCAACATGCAAAAAATGTGCGTTCACTTGTTGTCTTCAAGCAAAAGTGGAAATCAACTCGCTTTTTGTTTTTGAATCCTGATAGCTTTGATATAACACTCCCTCTGATTGGTTTACTAGTGTGTGCAAGCTTGAATCCATAATTTAATGGACTGAGCGCTGACATGATCAAGCACACTCTCAATCAAAATCAGATAAAATTTTCAATTATCAAGCCTTCCAACTTATAAGACCTAATCTGATAATTTTTTCCCATTTCAGACCACACGTTATTCCCTTGAGCAATAATTCTTTGTTTTTTGGCAATGATACATTAATATGAATATTAATTAAACAAAGAAATGCTGCTCAAGGGAATGACACATGGTCTGAAATGGGAAAACATTATGCAATTGTGGATTGGTCTATTGATTTTTTTTTCTGGTTTAGCTAATGTTATAAAAGAAATTGTCAACACTCAGCTATGCATCCATTGAATTATGGATGGAAGCAGGAGAATGCTTAGCACAAGAGGTAGTAAGAGCTGCAGGAGGTGAAGCTGAGTGTTGACCATTTCTTAACTATACTAGTGCATACATGTACTAGTGATAAAGATGAAAAAGTTACTTGTTAAGTTGGCTGAGTTAGTACTGCAATTTCCAGTTGAGCGCGCCGCGTGTCGTTTTTGACTGCGTTGAACAACTTTCAAACTCATAAGTTCCCATGCTTGAATGCTATAGTTTGACAGCCGACAAATACAATCTTCTGGTGCATGAACTTGTTTGAACAGCATGTGAACTTGACTTTCATAATGAGAAAGAATGTTTTCCCGTCACTTCGAATGATTTTGTCAATTATTGTTCTTGAATCAGAATCAAGGGTTTTTCCAGTCTCATAAGTTCTTCCAAGTTCTCTAGGTATCATATCTGCTTCAACTTTGACTCATACACGAACTGCAAAACAATCTTTCACCTGTTTTCAAATTCAAGTTGACGAGCAGTCTCAAACAAGTTCACATGCCGAAAGAAAATGTTTGGAGCTGAGAACTGATAAGTTTGAAAGTTGTTCGACCCTGTCAAAAACGGCGTGCAGTGTGCTCCACTGGAAATAGCAGTAAATAGAAACTTTGATATTCAATATTTCAGCCTGACACTTCAAAGATGAATGCCATTATAGAGAAAACAGCCATGTTTGTGAGTGGACAGGGCACACAGATGGAGATCCTTGTCAAGGCAAAGCAAGCTGGAAATCCACAGTTTGATTTCCTTAATTTTGACAACTGGCTTAATCCTTACTATAAACATATGTTAAAGTATATAAGAGATGGGAGATATATACCCCTGGTCCAAAATCAACCATCACCAAAACAACAAGAAGAAAATAAGCCTGGTAAGCTTGATTCCTTGATGTGTTGGTATTCATTGAAGATTCAAAAGAACGAAATAACATCTACGTACAGACCCTTAAGATGCAGTAATTGCAATAAAACTTTGAAACAATATCTAATAGGTGTCAAGTGTCAAAAAGTTCTTGGATTATTAAACATAACTTTAGATAAAGGTGTAATACAGTTCACCTGTTTTCATAACTTATTGATTATTGACACATAACTCTAGAGTTGGTATACTTACTATGGTATAGTTATTATCCATCAGCTGGTTTCATCCTCCCAACAAGATAATATTAACAATAATATCCTGTTGTATAAATACACTATGGTTTGTTTGTTTCAATTTAGAATCAGAAAGTGACGAGGATGATTCCGATGGTGAATTTGAACTCCATCCACTGTTGACGGCATCCCATCGCAGTGCATCTGGTACTCCCAACTCATCTGCACCTTCGTCTCCTGCACCCAACATTGGGGATCAGTACAACTTTCCTTCATCAACTGCGTCAACTTTAGCCATACCTGTTTCTTATCCTATAGATGTTTCTAGTAGCGGGGACATACTAGGGTCATATCCAGTATATCCTACAAGTGATGGTACAGACATTCAACATGAAGTTACTTATCAAACAGAATGGACTCAGCATAATCAAGTCAGTTATAATTATGGTATGTGCTTTCTGTGTTTTGGAAACTCAGATAGGAATGTAGCCCCTAAAGTTCTTTTACTTTCTCTTAGTTATGCAAACATGTATTCTCATCAAAAAGTGTAATTTATTTCATGTCAAACATGCAAAGAGTGATCACTTATCAGTTCTTCCAGCCTGAGGCTTAAGACTAAGGCAGCGGACATCAGATTGAAATTTAGCTTGTTGATTTTTATGGAGGGAGGAAAAGTAGAGAACCAGTAGAAATCCTTGAAGCAAGGGAGAGAACAAACAAACAACTCTACTTGCATGATGTCATACAAATTGAACCTGGGTCACATTGAGAGACAATTGCTCTCATTGCTGTGTCACCTTATCTTCTAACAAAATTGCCTTAACCTTTTGTAAACAAGATTTCATTTTTGATTTATGATTTCTGTTGTAGATAATGCAATTTCCACAGTTGCTGTGCCACCAGCACCTACACCACTCATGTCAGTAGCTGATATGCTTCCTCCCCCACCGCCTCCCCCTGGTGAAGGACCACTGGAAGGTATGTAATATCAACAATATAATTTTCTTTATTTCAAAATTAAAAAACAAATGTTTCCTTGTGTTTACAAAGCCTGATATAAACACAAGGAGAGTTTTGGAGAAGTTGAAAGCTAGAGACTTTTCCCAAGTGTTTCTATGTAACCTTTGTGAATAAAGGGGAACATGAAACTGAAACTCTTTGCCTCCTATCAACACGGTTAGCCAATCAAAGCATGTGTATTATCTTGTAGTATTTTATAATGCTCATTGTTATCAAGAAAAATGGTTGTCCACTTGCTTTTTGAAATAAACCTGACTACTACTTGGTATCAAAAGGGTATTGATTGTATTGAATGATTGCTAAAAACTCCCTCACATTTGAGTCAAGTCATCTTATGGGTGGTCTATACTACTATGGCATTGCCCTGCAGCACATAGATGCAAGGGATCTATGGATTGAACCCCGCATGCAGTCTTGTATATGAGTCAAGTTTGTTTGATGTGTTATTCTCTCATATGCCTCAAGGGTTTTTCTCTCTCAGTTATCTGGTTTTCTTCCCATTAAAATCAACATGAGTTTGAGCATTGAGTGTTGTAAATACTGCATGTAGTGACAGTATGTGTGGAGTAAACCTAATAGAGGTGCCCCTTACAGGGAGTTGTGGTTGTAAAATATATGTTAAAATATTAGGTCATTTTGACAGGTGATTGGCCAGGAACTGATGTTTCCATTCCTCATCACATACAACCTCAGTCTCAGTACCCCATACAAGATAACAGAGTTATGCCTAGTGTTCTACATGATACACACCAAATACCAGGACACCCAGTAATGATGCCGGCAGTAGTCCCTACACCTATTGTACCACCCTCTCCAGATGTACAGCCCATTATTGATAAACTAGCTCTATATGTTGCCAAGAATGGAAATGATTTTGAAAATATCATCAAGGCAAAGAATGACCAAAGGTTTGCCTTTGTTCACCCTTGGAATGAAAATCATCAATATTACTTGTACAAAAAGCAACTTTGTTTTGAGCAGATTGAACGAGAGAGAAAGGAGGCATCTGTGAAAGATACAAAGGCTACAGGTGAAATATTTTAGTACACATAACTTTGAAAAGAAATCAAATTAAATAAGAAGTATACTTAAAGAACATAAAACAGCCATAGAGTAGATTTCATATGACTGAAAAACTCATGACATGGTCATGGCATGGATTCCTCCAATCATAAAAATTAAACAAACATTGTCAATGTGTTGTGTCATGGAACTCTCAAATGGCTTCTTTTGTAAGCCAATACCAAGGTGGGCATACCAGCAGTTTTCATCCAGTTGCATTGCTGTAACATGCCAGTGTATCGTGGCACAGCAAGGTACATCTTGACATGGCATGTCACTGCTGTGTTGACACTTTCTGACACAACAAACCTTCACAAAATCCAATCAAAATGTGGTGTTCATGGCACTGGCACTTTCACAATGTACTTTTTTTCACAGTTGTACAAAATTTGCTCTATCTACAATTTTATTATACAATCATTTACTTAACTGAAGAAGGTTTGAACCACCATTTTTGAAGCCATTCTCACATGTGACAAAAGAAATAATTTTCAAACACAGAAAAATCAAATTTTGGCAACTGTCAGTCAAATGCATCTGTGCTGTCACAACTAGATTTTCCTGTCTGCTTGGTCATGAATGTGTGATTGAAAATGGCTAGAATTGCAAGTTACAACCTCTAAAGTCTTAAATATGGACTTGAATTTCTGGAGAATAAATTTCTATTGCAATTTTTACTGTCTGTATTCTTCATGTGTGATATAAGTGCAATACAACTTTCTTTGACATGCCATAAAACTGACCAACTATTTGGTATTTAAAATGGGTTTGTACGTGGGTAAAACCATGACTAAATTGTATTGTATCAATATATTTAATTATCATGACCAACTATTTTGTACTTTGTGTTTTCTGTCTATAGCAAGCCCAATCAGTTTCTCCATCAAACCAAAGGAAGTCACAAAACCAAAGATTGAGTACAGAACAAATGTGATCTATAAACAGAGCTATGAGCCAGGAGAGAGTGAAGATGAGGAAAATAAAGAGGAAGAGAACTCAGATGGAAGCTCTAATGGAAATGAAAGTGGTAAAGTAGAATCTAGTGAAAATGAACAGAAGATAGAAAGTGAGACACAGAGAGAAAATGAACTAGGAGTTGATCTTGAAATACAGATTAACTCTATAGAAGCTGCAGAAAAAGAAGGTACTTATGGACAACAAAATTGTAACTCATATTTAACTCATATTTTACAACCACAACTCCCCCTAAGGGGCTCTTCCGTTGGGTTCGCTCCACACACACTACCACTACATT